>WSFP011435524.1:0-21134 GCA_009831015.1 Picea engelmannii
AAATAGTCATTGATGATTAGTGAGCCAACACAATTGCTTTCAAAAAAGGATAATATTGAATAATTATTGATTTAATAAGTTGCAATAGTGAATGAGGAGTTGGCTATTTCTAGTGAATCATCTAGAAGCGGGCAAGATGAACTATATGAATGCAGAGGGAAAGGGTAGTATAACTAGAGGATTTCTTAGAGGAAACAAATCATTTGATAGTGGATCATTATAGCATTGGCAGATAGAGAATATAATTTTTTTATTGCTATAATATAGAATCAAAACTAATAACTAAACATAAAGGGAAGAATCTACTCGAGTGAATGATGAGAGGGAAAATTACCCCTCACACTTTACCAATGTTACCATTGGTAAATGTAAAATTCAATGAAGGTATCCCATGACCATACTAAACAAGATGTTCTTAAATAAATGGAACTTATACCCACTCAAAAAATTAATGTAGAAATGAATAATGAACCTCAACACATCATAATGGGAATTGAGTGGAGGCTAGAACTGTTAGCCAAGCAATTAACATATTTAAGAATACAAAGACTTCTTTGCACGGTCCTATAAATATTTTAAGGGTGTTCCAACTGAAATTGGAGCACACCACATTAGGTTGATATGTAATTGCTCCACCTATGGTTGAGTCAATTCACTAGAATAGATGTTATTAACTTTTAAAATGTGGAAATTAAATGTTCTTTACGGTGTTAATTTATTTGAAGTTGTTGTGTCATGCTTTCACAATTATTGACGTGTAGTTGTCTTATGACTATGTAATTTCTATCTGTATATTTTTCCATTCATCTAAATGAGGAATACAAAACAATTACCTCATACAATTACACACCATATAACATAGAGGATTACCCTGAGAAAACCAAATGGGAAAACCAACATCGAAGAGGAGGCTCACTTGGCTCCAAACAATCTCAGAAAGTAGTAGATTATAAATCAGGTTCAAATAGTGCTATGTTATTGATATGCTAGTGAATTAAGGCTAAAAGAAAGGAGGGTATCGTTAATATACCCTTGATACACATAGATAGGAAAACAATGGTGTACAAAATAGATTATTATTTTATATGGATTATGACCAAGCACTTTCAGTAATGGGTTACTCTTATTCAGAAGAAAGACTCACATCCGCATTGTAGGTGATCTCTTATTGTAGACACAACAAGAAGTAACTTGTTTACCCCAAATAAAATGATATGAAGGGGGGAGGGGGGGTGGGGGGACTTTGTGATACTAGTATCACCATTATTCAAAAACGACCAAAATACACCTTTTAAAAAAACCCCTACAAAAACATTTCTTTATCAATATAGAAAAAGTTAAAAAAATAACTTGGAAAAAACAAAGTTACACTAGTTGCATCACCTTCCTTGACATCAACACCATTTGATTGATCGTCTCCAATTTTATCATGCCAATCATGATTTCCTTCCAATATTGGCTCACCTAGAACCTAACTCCCTCATACACATATTATCAAGGCTTCCCATCAAGTGGGGGTTGAAAAATGTTGTTGAAAAGGTATTTGAAAAAATGTATAGTGATATTGGTGGTACTGCTATAGCAATTAAAGAGTTGATTTTATGGTTTTGTTTGCAACAATACTAATTTTTTAGGTCATGGTTTCAAAAATGTTGCAATTTTAAGCCTGAAAAAATAGGGTATTAATGGTGGCACCGCTTTTCAATCAAGAAATTGATTTTAAAATTTTGGTTGCAATAGTCCTAGTTGTTATGACCGTGGCTTGAAAAAATATGTAATTTTAACCCTGTAAAAAGATTCTACTTGTAGCACAACTTTCCAATTCAGGGGTTGAATTTAATGTTTTTTTTAGCAAATTGCAGGGTTTTAAGGCCATGGTTACAAAAGGTCGTAAATTTAATCTTGAAAAAAAAGGTGCTATTAGTAGCACCACCTTTCAATTCGAGGGTTGATTTTGGTGTTTCTGATGCAAAACTATAGGTTTCTAGAGCTAGAGTTCTTGTTTTTGTGGTCACAATTTTCATTAAATGGGTAACTAATATTCAACAAGTTGATCTCTTTTTATGACCAAATAGTGTCTATCAAATAAGGATCTCAAAATATCACAATTATCAAGTTGGTACATTGTCGATATCCTCTATTGGTACTATATCATCTATTAGTGGGTACTCCATTATCTGTATGTGCATTGGCCTTCAGTTCTTGTCTTCAATCATAAGTGTGTGCTAGAACAATGAGGAAAACTAGTCCACCTACATACCCACCAACACCCCATTAAACAACACAATGGATTGTAGTCAACTAGTCGAAACCATCTGTTGGTTTTATCAAATAAGTTCAAGAACATCAAGTCCAATTCAATCAGTCAACTAGACATGTAAGGTTGGCTTCAAACTCTCAAATTATCAATAGCATCCCCCCCTTTGAACACAACTGAGGGATCAGTGCAATACAATAGTCAATAAGGAATACAATAAAGCCTACAATCCAATTATCACATAAAAATAATATAATTGTCCAACAAGACAAGCCAATAATGACTACTATAATGGTCGACCAAATAATCAACCAATATGTATATATAGAAGAACTATGTTGTTGTATAGTCAACGATACACATCTATAAGAGTCCCCAAACATATTTGGACATGCTCCCACGGCCACTCATCAATCCAACCACACTCAACTCTAGTGATTGGCACTAGTCCAAAAATCCTACCTCTTATGTTTTTTTTGTAAATCACAGTAAGAATTTATACCGTCATTCCAAGAATTCCAACTCTTTGGAAAGTCCCTGATATCTATGTGATTAGGATGTCTATATAGTAAAGAACTATATCCTTTCTAAACAAAAGGTGCAGGATGTGATTCTTGCTCAGCCAAAGGTGCAAGACAACCCTATGAACCAACAACATTATCATTTAAATAATAGTCTCCAATTATGGAATATCATCATTAATCGACTTAATATAACCATCGGTGATGGGTTGCACTTATTGCAACTCAATCGGGGGACTTCCACCAAAAACAAACAAAACATTAATAGAAGTAAAATAATCTACATCCATAGATAAAGTCTTGTCATATGAACATCAGCAATGTTACTAGAAATACCATTAGACGCGTCATTATGAACATCCACAAAAGTATTCTAGAAGGTTCTCATTCACACCACCAATCCTCTCAATAACATTCATAGCATGCTTCTACACAACAATTTGCAAGCTATTAATTTCAATTTCAAGACCCCATTCGAAATATTGCATCCCTAAATATTCTTATATTTCTCATCCATATGTAATATCAAAAGATCATAATATTTCTTCAAGTTCTTGTATTCATCAAATTACCTGATATGATCTCCCTAGACTGGAGAAATTTCCCCTCAAAGCTTAGCAAGAGACCAGGCTACAAGAAGGTAGTCATGTCTTCTAACTAGGTATTGGGTTTCTTCAACCCATCAATATGCTCCTTGAGTTCAACAATATCAACATAAGGTAGTTTCTTAACATTCTCCTCCAAATCATCAAGTAGGTTCCATATCCCCATATTTGATCAACAAAATAAGGTATTTCCACATAGGTTAAACACCTTCAGCAATAGCTCCACAAACATATCAATTATCAGTACACTAGTGTTTTACGTGTTTAAAATCCTCAAAGAGGGAAACAATACTCAGCCCCAGGTAATGCGGCCACTAGAGATAATGTATTAATGAAAAATAAAATAATTTTTCATAACAATTTCTCACAATTTATCTTCATCAAATGACCCTCCATGATCTTTAAATAGAGATCATGGACCAATCAGTTATTAATCCACATATCAATATGGCCATTAGTATCAAGAAGAATATGAATCATTGTATCACTTTATGTCTAGAGCATATCGTGACAGACAGATTACATAATTGAAAATGCATACTAATGCATAGTAACTAAAGAAACACAATTTACATAAAGACACATTCGACCAAGTTAATCTTAACTAACTCCTAAGTGTCTAAATATCCTAACATATATTATGAACAACTTGGGATAGGATTGAAGGATTCACAAAGGTGACCCAATAGGAAAATGAAGAAGGAATTATAGCTTATCCCCCCTTAACGAAAACTTCCTAAACTCCTAAAATAGATCAAATTTTGGAAAACTTTACTTCTACAAGAGACTTTGTGAAAATGTCTGCAACTTGATCATCTATAGGGAAAAAGATAGCTTTGAGAATGCGATCTTGAATAAGCATTTTGATGAAGTGCAAGTTTATTTCAATGTGTTTTCTATGCTGATGTTGAATTGGATATTTGGCAAGCTTGATGGCACTTTGATTGTCACACCATAATGTGTTCGGATGTTTCTACTGGAATCCAAACTCTAAAATGATCTATTGAAACCACAAGGCTCCTTAACTTCCATTAATCACTGCTCAGTATTCAGTTTCTACTAAAGAAAGAGAAATAGCATGTTGTTTCTTGAAATCCCAGGTGAAAAGTTCAGAAACAAGACTAAAAACATAACATGTACTAGACTTCCAATCATTAGGGTTGTTAACCCAATCGGAATTAGTGAAACCAAACAACAAAGGAACCCCACCAAACTGTAACGTATCCCAAACCGAATTATACTCTGGATATACCAAAGTATCATTTTTGTTGTTTTCCAATGGATCTCATGGCGTGTTTGCATATACCAAGCAATAAGACCAACAACAGGAAATATCAATATGAGTATGAGTCAAATATAAGAGGCCACCAACTAACTAACGATACAAGGTGGCATCCACTTCGGATGTAGTACAAGTGGCAACAAGTTTGACTCCAAACTTAAAGGGAGAAGGGGATGGATTACAATCTTCCATGTGAAATCAGTGAAGAAGGTCAGATACATACTTAGACTAGGAAAGGGAAATTCCTTCCTTGGTTTGGAATACTTACAATCCAAGGAAATAATGCAAATAACTTACGTATGTCATTTCAACAAAAAAAACAAGGTTGGATTTCACATGGTTTAAAAGTTTGGGGTCACCACCAATGAGAATAAGGTCATCAACATAAATAACAAGTATTATGATATGGTTTCCTACTTTCTTGGTATAGACATTGGGGTAAGAATGAAATCTAGAAAATCCAATGTCAACAAGAAAGTTATCCATTTTAGTATATCAATCCCAAGGAGCTTGCTTAAGACCATAGAGATATTTCTTAAAGTGACAAACAAGGGTAGAGTCATTTTGAACATAGACAGAAGGTTGTTCCATGTAAATTTCTTCTTGCAAATCCATGTTCAAGAAGATGGATTTAACATCCATCTGATAGACCCCCCATTTATGTGAGGTGGCAAGGGATAGAACAAGGCAGATGGAATTCATTTTGGTTATGGGGGAAAATGTTTTATTATAGTCAATTCCTTCAACTTGAGAAAATCCTTTGGCAACTAATCAGGCCTTATGTCTTTCAACACTTCCATCGAATGCAAACTTAGTTCTATACACTCGTTTTCTTCTGAAAAGTTTTCTTCCTTTCAAAAGAGGTACAAGACCCCAATTATTGTTCATCGTTAAGGAATGATATTCTTAATTCATTTTTTGTCCCATTCTGAATTTTCATAAGCTTTCACAAATGTTTTTAGATCGTGAATCTCTGAAACTTGAGCCAAAAGAGAGGAGGCTCGTTGAAACTATGAATATGTACAATGTCAATCTATAGGATCATCGGCAAGATCACCAGCAGCTTCTCATGTTATATGGACCTATCTAGGAATCTATGGTGTTGGTGCAAGTTCATATTAAATGGACCCAACTTGAGGAAGGTGAGCAGGAAGAGGTGGATTTTCATCGTCATTGTCATCATTTAAAGAAGAAACTAGAATAGGATCACTAATAGAAAATTTGGGAACAGAAATTGGCACAGATGTCAAAGATGGATTGTAGATTGAAGATGGCACAAACGTTGAATTAGGTAGGCAGGCCGAGATATTTTCATCAAAATTAACATCTCTCCTAATAATAATTTCATTGGAATGAAGTTGAAGGAGTCTATAACTATTTACATTTTCAGAATATCCAACAAAAATGCACTTCTCACTTTTATATTGTATTGCTTTCATTTTCTCATTAGGAATGTGAACCCACACTTCACTACCAAACACAGAGAAGTGGCTTATATCTAGTTAAATTTTACTCCATGTTTTTTCCGGTATTATATTTTTTAAAGCCTTTGTGGGAGTGCAATTTACTATGTAATTGGCACAATTAATGGATTCTTCCCAAAACTGAAGAATTAATCGCTTGGATTGGATCATACAATTTAAATTTCATTTAATGTGTGATTATTTCTCTTGGAAACATCATTTTACTATGGTGTATATGGAACAATATGTTACATTTGAATGCCCTATGCAGTAAGACATGTTGTAAAAAAAAAATTTAACATATTCACCTCCATTATTTGTTCTTAACCTTTATAGTTGATATTCAAATTATTTTTCTATAAGGGCCTTTTATGCCACAAACACATCAAAAACTTCATTGATCCAAGCGGATATTGGTGGCCACCCACCTATTCCACTGGCTCAAAATACAATTTTCCACCTTGGCATTTTTTCTATGATTTTTTGGGTCCTGAACTTCCAAGGTAGTTTTGAGGCCCTAAACGATGTTTTTTTGACGTTTCGGGGCCCAAGCGACTTAACAGGGTGTTGGCATGGGCTTGATAAAAATAAGTTCTTCTTGTCTATACATTTCCAACGAGCTATTGTGTGCCCCAAACGAAGATAGTATGCAAAAGTTACGCCCTCGGAAAGTTGACGTATCAACTACCCCCATTGTGTCCCACAAACCTTTTGGTGATTCATTTCCCGAGGTTAGGGTTTTTATGTTTAGGGTTTTCTCATTAATGGTTTATGTTAAAAATGTCTTTTGAGCCTCATTTTAAACATCATCCTCTTGTGAATGAGCATAGTCGTCACATCTCTCCTCATAGATAAGTCGCCATCATTCAAGTGAGTTCATTCACTCTATACTTTTATAGTTTATGTATATTTCTCTCATTAATAGAAATTGTGTATTACTATATCTTTATGTTTCTTGCAATATCTATGTGTATTTCCTTGTTATATCTCCACCTTCATTTCATTCTCAAAATAATATGGATCATTAGTGTCAACGTAGGTTTCTCCTTGTCATTTCTTCGTGCATGTCCCTGACGAGGTCAAGGTATAGAGAGTTGACTCTCGAGCTAGTTTCTCTTGAGGAAAACCAACCTAAGTGACCTCCCATGGAGGAAGAAAAGAGAGATGAGGGAGCAAGAGATTCTATTCATTTTTTTCTCCAGGAATCCCTCATGCAACAAAGGGATAAAATGATGGAAAATTTTTCCAAATATTTCGACCCCTACCGACAATAGTAGACATGTCTTCATCAAGCAGCCACTTTGGAGGTGTTTCCCATTTCAAGGTACAAGTTAATTTTGATATTCATGTGTTTGAAGGTCAGATAGATGTGGATGCTATGAAAAAGTGGTTAAATCTTCTATAAGGTTATTTCTCTGTCCACAATTTTTTCAATTGAGAAAAGATCACCTTTGTGCTCCTTAACGTTGCCCCCCATGTCCAAAATTGGTGGGAAACTTACTTTGACCAAAATTCCATAGAGGAGTCTGGAATGTTTGAGGTCTAACCCACTTGGGACTGATGCTATCAGGGAACAGTATTACCCTATTGGAAACTATGCTAACCAGGACATGAGATGGACCACACTACATCAGGAGAGGGACCAAACAGTGTTGGAGTTCACAAATACCTTCCATACCTTTCACATAAATATGGGTATCAGAGGCTCCGAGCAACATTTGGTTCTAAAATACTGTGGGTCTCTACATGGGTACATCCAAATCAAAATGGAGTTTATGTATATCTCATCACTGGGAGTCACTTATCGATATGCTATCAAAATCGAGCAGAAGTTTAAGCAGTTGAATAAATGAGAGTTTGGATCTGCAAATCCACAACAACCAAAGTATGGTAAAGGAGGCCCTAACCCATGGAGCATCCAACCTCAAGAAAACCATTCAAAATACGCAGGAAAAGAAGGGTAACGGGAAGATGAAGAAGGACACTAGAAAGTGGTGCAACTTCCACAAACTTCCTTAGAACAACATCAATAAATGTCGCTTAAAACAATCATGGGTGGTCGAGCTCAAAGAAAAAGAGTCGAACCCTGACTCGGACTCCAATTCAGAAAACAATAAAAGGAAACATATCATTGATGCAGAACCCACTGCTACCTTCGCCACCACAACAATCCAACCAGAAGAACTAGAGGATCTTGAGGAGGGGGGACGCCTCTTCTATTCACATATGTGGGTTAAGGGGATCCCACTGCATTTCATTGTTTATATCAAAAGCCAAAAGAACCTCATCTCAATATAGGTCATCAAGCAGTTGGCCCTGCCGGAAAAAAAACACCCACAGCCATACAACATCGGGTGGCTTCGCCAGTGATCCAGGTAGATATTGGTGGCCACCCACCTGTTCCAAATTCCAACTAGTTCATATTGACAGTTTTCAGTTCAACAGTTTCTATGTAATGGGGACAATTATTTGTAATTGTGGGTTATTCACTTGTGGAGTTGTCCTAAATCCCTACATAGAATCTAGGTGGATATTGGTGGTCGCCCACCTTTTCCAGCTGGCTTATTTTGGAATTTTTCATGTCAGTACATATTTTTGTACTTCCAGGGCCGTTTTGGGGATCTAAACATTGTTTTATTGGCTTTCCATAGTAAAATTGTAGATAGAGTTAGAGTTTGATGGCATAATGTGTAGTTCTTGAAAAGACCTTTCCAATGAGCTATCATGCCCCTAAAATGGAGATCGTATGCAAACGTTACAACCCCGTGAAGTTAATGTACTAACTTACCCCAACGGGGCCCACAAGAATTTTGGCGTTTCATCTACTATGGTTAGGTTTTTGGATGTCTAGGGTTTTGTCATTCATGTTTATCATAAAAAGGATTTCATAGCCTCATTGTAATCATATTCTTGCGAATGAGCGTAGTCGTCACATCTCTTCTCAGAGATAACCCTGCCACCATTCTAGCGAGTCTTGCACTCTGTATTTTTACAGTCTCCATACAATTCCTTCATTAATATAAATCATGTATCGTTGTATCTCTTTGTTTCTGAAAATTTTCATGAGTATTTCATTGTAATATCTCTACTTTCATTTCGTTCCGAAAATAATATGAATTAGTGGTATCAGAGCAGGATTCTCTTGATCATTTTTCTAGTTCATGTCCTCGACAAGGTCTGAGTATAGCAAGTTGGATCTCGAGCTTGTCTCTCTTGATGAAAATCGTTCTCACACGCCCAAGAAACCCTCTATGGTGGAAGAAAATAAAAATGGTGGAGCAAAATATTATATTAACATGTTTCTTGATCAAGCTCCTGTGCAACAGAGGGATGAAATGATGGAGAATTTTTCACACATCCTTCAACGCATGTCGATAGCAACAAGCGCATATTCATCATGCGGCCATTTTGGAGGAACCTCTCCCTTCAAGGTACAAGTTAATTTTTATATTCCCATATTTGAAGGTCAGATAGATGTGGATGCCTTAGAAAAATGGAAAAATATGCTAGAAGGTTATTTCTCTATTCAAAAAAAAATTAACAAGGAAAAGATCACCTTCGCACTCCTCAAGGTTCTCCCTCATATCAAACATTGGTGGGAAACTTACTGTGAGCAAAGCTCCAAAGAGGAATCTGGAATATACGGGGTCGATCCCACTTGGGATTTTTTTGTGGATGCAGTCAAGGAACAATACTACCTTATTGATAACTATGAAGACCAGTACATGAGATGGACCACACTACGGCAAGAGAAGAGCCAAATAGTTCTAGAGTTCACAAACACTTTCCATACCTTGCGCACTAAGATGGGTATCAAATAATCTGAGTGACATCTAGTTTTGAAATATCGTGGGGCTCTGCATAGGTACATCCAAACCGAAATGGATTTCCTAAAAATCTTATCATTGGGAGTTGCCTATCGATATGTTGTCAAAATCGAGAAAAAATTTAGGCACCAGAACAAATGGGAGTTTGGTTCTGTAAATCCGCAACAACCAAAGCATCGTAAAGATGGCCCTATCCAAGAGCCTTCAGACAACCAATCCAAGACATAGGACAAGAAGGGTAAAGGAAAGATGAAGAATGACACTGAGAAGTGGTGCAACTTCCACAAAATCCCCTGATGAATGTCACTCGAAACAGTCATTGGTGGCCGAGGTCAAAGACAAGGAGTCGAACTTGACTCGGAATTTGATCCAGAAAATATTGAAAATGGATAGATCATCGACGCAGACCCCACTGCTACTGTCGTGACCACAACAATTCAACCAGAAGAACTAGTAGATCCTAAAGAGGGGGAGTGCCTCTTCCATTCACATATGTGGGTGAAGGGGACCCCATTGCATTTCATTGTTGATAACAACAGCCAGAAGAACCTCATCTCAACTGAAGTCGTCAAATAGTTTGGGTTGTTGACAACACCACACCCGCATCCATACAACATTAGGTGGCTTCACCAAGGACGAGATATTTGTGTCAACTAGCAGTGTAGCATGTCATATGGCATCCATCCCTTCAAGGATGAGGTAGTGTGTGATGTTTCCCCTCTTGATGTTTGTGATGTTTTTTTATGCCAACCATGTATGTGGAAATGTCATGTTGTTTATGAGTCTCGACCCTATAGTGTCAATATTACTCTGGAGGGTGATCTCTACAGGATACCAGAGGTAGTTCCAACTATTGTTCCACCAAAAAAGTGTCGCGAGGTAATCTCTCGTACTGAAAAATTCATCATCTTCACACTTTGTTCAAAGGATGCACATAAGACCACTACAACCATTGTAGCCTCAACACCTTCTATCCAGCAGAAGAAGATTGCAAACGAAAAAGAAGATATTGTTTCTTCACCTACAATGGTGCCTACACAATGCCCTGTCAAGCCCAGAGACAACAGGTTGGTGGAACATATTCAACCCCACCAGCAACAGGTTCGTGACAGCCTTCCACAGACCAAGTAGCTCAACTTATTCAACAAGGCACACAATTCACCAAGATTCAGATTCTGAAAACGCTTTCCCCTCTTCCTTGGGTGCTCAACACAATGGAGAAAATTGCTTCCTAAGGGGCGAGGATTTGTCCAGGTGGATATTGGTGGCCACCCACCTGTTCCAAATTCCAACTGACACATCTTAATAGTTTTTAGTTCAACATGCTTCTCTGTAATGGGAACAATTCTTTGTAATTGTGGGTTCTTCACTTAAGGGTCTGTCCTAAATCCCTACAAAGAATCCAGATGGATATTGGTGGCCTCCCACCTATTCCAACTGGTTTATTTTGGAATTTTTCATGTCATTACATCTTTATGTACTTCCAGCGTTGTTTTGGGGCTCTAAACAGTGTTTTCTTGGATTACCATAGTGAAATTGAAGACAAAGTCATATTTTGATGGCATAATGTGTATTTCTCAAAAATATCTTTCCAAGGAGCTATCACACGCCTAAAACAGAGATCGTATGCAAAAATTACGACCCCGGGAAGTTAATGTACTAACTTACCCCAACGGGGCCCACATGACTTTTGGCATTTCATCTCCTAGGGTTAGGTTTTTGGATGTCTAGGGTTTTGGCATTCATGTTTATCATAAAGAGGCCTTCAGAGCCTCATTGTAATCATCTTCTTATGAATGAGTGTATCCATCATATCTCTTCTCAAAGATAAAGTTTTCACCATTATAACGAGTCTTGCACTCTGTATTTTTATAGTCTCTGTACAATTCCTTCATTAATAGAAATCATGCATTGATGTATCTCTCTGTTTCTACAAATTTTAATGAGTATTTCATTTTAATATCTCTACTTTCATTTCATTCCAAAAATAATTTGGATCATCTAGGGATGAGATCTTCGCGTCAGCCAGCAGTGTCACATGTCCTATGGCATCAAGCCCTTCAAGCATGAGTACTATGTGATGTTGTCCCACTGGAAGTTTGTGATGTTATGTTAGGTCAGCCATATATGTGGAAGTGTCATGTTTTTTATGAGTCTCAACCCTGTAGTGTTCATTGTTACTCTAGGGGGTCAGATCTACAGGGTAATAGAGGTATTTTCAACTAGTGTACCAACAAAAAAATGTCACAAAGGAATCTCTCACACCACAAAGTTTATCCTCTTCATGATATGGTCAGAAGGTGAACAGAAAGACACTGCGATCACTACCACCTCGTACTGAAACCTTTCTATCCAATAGAAATGGGTTGACAAGATTGTATAAGAGAACAAAGATATTGTTGCTTCACCTACGGGGGTGCCTCCACACTACTCATTCAAGCCAAGTTATAACAAGGCCCTTCATAGCTCTATTGGCCACAACTCTTTTCAAGCTTGCTTGGGGTTCCAATAATTAGCCCCCATTGATATAAATCCTCATGTTACATATTCACCAACATAGTCCTTCCACACTTGGGTAGATCATGCAGCTAGATAGGTTGAACGGATCCAACCCTTCCAATAACAAGTTCATGACATCCTTCAACATGTTAATCAAGACAACTTCTTCGGCAAGGAAAGAAACTAATCAAGATTCAAAGTCAGCAAAAGCTTCCCCATATCCCACAAGAAATTGATGCAATGGGGACCATTTATTTCTAAGGGGGGAGGAATGATTCAAGCGGATATCGGTGGCCTCTCACCTATTCCACTGGCTCAAAATACAGTTTTTCGTCTTAGCAATTTTTCTACGGTTTTTCGGGACCTGAACTTTCGAGGCCTTTTGAGGCCCTAAACGATGTGTTTTTTTATGTTTCGGAGCCTAGGATATAGCCAATGGATTTGGTATTAGCCCATTCAAAAAAAATTCTTCTCGGTTATACCTTTCCAACGAGTTATCGTGGGCCCCAAACAGAGATCGTATGCAAAAGTTACACCCTCGGTAACTTGACGTATTAATATCAACTACCCCCATCGAGGCCCACAAACCTTTTGGTGATTCATCTCTCAGGGTTAGGGTTTTGATGTTTATGGTTTTATCATTAATGTTTTATGTTAAAAAGGCCTTTGGAGCCTCATTGTAAACATCATCTTCTTGCGAATGAGCGTATTCGTCGCATCTCTTCTTAGATACAAGTTGCCACCATTCTAGCGAGTTCATTCACTCTATACTTTTACACTTTATGTATATTTCTCTCATTAATAGAAATTGTGTATTATTTTATCTCTATGTTTCTTGCAATATCTCTGTGTATTTCCTTGTTATATCTCTGTCTTCATTTCATTCTCAAAATAATATGGACCATTCACTCTTAAGTTTTAAGAAATAAAAGCCCAAGTGTGTTTGGAGAAGTCATAAATGAATGTTAAAAAGTAAATTGCACCCAAAATTAAAGCAAGAGAAGGAAGAGGACCAGACAAATCACTATGAACAAGCTACTGAGACATGCCAAGAGGCACATTTTTCAAAATTATCTGGATGATGTTTGCCAAGAAAAAATCTGACACAAACACCATCTTTGCAAGAAATGAAAAGAAGACCAGTCACCATATTTCCATCAGATAGTCGTTGCAATGAGAAATAATTTAGATAACCAAATTTCTCATGCCAAATTTTATTCACATCATCACTATGAGCAACAAAAACTTGTGGAAAAAATGATGACCCAAAGTTGTCAAATTTGTACAACCTGGTAATATCATCAACAATTCTAGTTGCTAGGACATGCTTAGGATTTTTTAAATCCTTGATTACAACTTGGTGAGGTGAAAACTTTATTGTTTTACCTTCACCTAAATGAGTGATTTGATATACTAATAGAAGGTTGCAGGAGAGAATTGGAACACATAATACATCATTAAAATGGCCATCATTTAGATCAATTGTTCCAGACCCTACAACCATATTAGATCTATCATTACCAACAGATATTTGTTTGGTGTTAGATTCATTAAAAGTAGAAAAATTGGCTTTATCCTTAGCCATTTGAGAAGATGATTCAGAATTAATAAGCCACTCATTAGAAGAAGTAGATATTGCATTGAAGGAAAAACTAGAAGCAAAAAGTGCATTTCCATGAGAAAAAGAGTTGGAAGAAGAAGAATAAAGATCTATGGCGTGCTTCTTCATTGTTTCTTCTAAGGCATCCATCCTCTTGAAACATTTAGACTCTAGATGACCATCTCACCCAAAACAAATTGCAACGTCTCTCAATATTCTTACTTTTTATTTTGGTCATTTGTCGCTATTGGGAGTAGAAGTTGGTTGAGAGGGTCTTCAAACCTTGTTTTTCTTATTGTTGTGAAGATGTTACTTCCTTGAATTCTTGGATTTAACCTTATGTTGGGCCACTAAGGCTTTGTTAGATGTACCTACAGTGCTAATCACTCTAAGATGCAAGAGATTAACTTTCTCTCTAATAAAAGAATCGTAAAAATATTCAAGACAGAGTAGTTTGTAAGCAGCACCTAAAGCTTCTCTGGTGGAATGAAAAGTGGATACAAAAACAAAATTTCCACTACCAAGCTTTGCAATAAAAACATATATACATCGGTCGTTCTTCAATTCTATTTTATAGTCTTCAAAAAAATCTATGTGTTTTGAACTTAGATAGATAATCTTCAATGCAAGAGAAATCATTGGGATTCAAAAAATTTAATCGGTTTTCAAGCTCGTGGGCTCAAATCTCATTGTGTTTACCAAATACGGTTTCTAGTTTTTCCCAAGCTTCATCTAGGTCACCTGTTCCTTGAAGGTGAAACCGTTAATCACTAAAGATGGGCATTCTGATTAATCCATGTGCTTCGTCATATTTATTATCCCATTCGGATTTCTTTGAGGCATCAGTGGGGGAAGTTTATTTTCCCAAGGTAAACTAGTAAAATCATTTACTTCGTAGTACATCTTCCATACAGGATTTCCATGAAAAGTAGTTTGAATTCGTAAGCAAAAGATCACTTGGACTTTCAAGTTCAAAGTTGTGTCATTTTTAAGAAATGCATTAAAGGTAACCAAAATGGCATCTGGCAAGTAGAGATTGGCCCACGTGGTGATGGATGCACAATAAAGTGCTAAGAAAAAAAGTTTCCCTTCCTTCTCTAGCTTTGTCTATAAACTCACTTACACATATAAGCTAATTATTGAGGGACCCATTTTTATAAAATAATTAAAAATCACTTTCAAAATGAAATTACTTTATAAATTAAAGTTGCATGCAAAAATTAACTTTAAAAAGAACATTAAAGTTACTTTATAGTGATTATCTTTTATAATTTAAGTGAAATGCACTTTACAATAAAGTTATGTGATAACTTAAAGTTGTATGAACTTTTTCAAAAAGTAACTTAGTGAAAATAAAGACTTGAACTCAAAACCTCTTATTAGTCCATGTCAAATGCCAAGACTCTAGCAATCGATTTATCGTTGACTAACAATTAGTTAAAATTTGACTAAAAATATTTTTCAATTGTCCAATGTTGTACATAGGACACATAAATTAATTTATTTTTTTTAATATTTAAATTGTCTCTTATAAGGCATACTATTGGTTAATAAATGCATACTCTTATTGTCGTCGAGTTCTCACATAATGTAATTTAACCTAATTTTTAACATGTTCGGAGTCTCATTGAATTACATTCTTATATAACTACACTTTATGCACCTTACATATACTATATGCACCTTTACCTTTATCTAAAGTCTTTAAATGTATTAACTGATTGCAAATGATCATTTTGTCAGATGTTGCAGAGTGGTAGTGGCTAATGTCTTTAGGGAGCACCACCTAGTTCATAGATTTAATCTCATCTGACAAATGATCAACTTCATCAAAACAAATCTATAAAGGATATCTGACAAATGGTCAACATCACCAAAACAAGTCTATGAAGGCTTTAAATAACTATGTAGCAGCCATCCCCCACAGCCTCTCCACCACCTTGACAGCACCACGCTTTGACATCATCGCCAGCACTGTCCATCGCCTCTCCACCTCCTTGAAAGCGTCGAGCCTTTCCATCATCGCCATCACCTCATCAAAATAAGGCCTCAATAATACTCGTGACCTTAGTGTCCAATTTTCAGATTCAAAGGAGCAAAGCAACAAAGCCATACTGAAGAAAATGGCAAGACACCTATTGTTGGAGATATGAAATTGTACAACTATAATTTATTCAGTCAATCATTCAATCAAATCAATTGTACAACTGAAGACTGAATTTACCTTCAATCAATGTTGAGTGTTGAGTTTTTTGTGGTGAACAAAGTAGAAGAACAAGAAGCAAGCAATCTAATTTTTCATACATTCTCTAATGTTGGGTTATGAGTGATTACATCTTCAACCTACAAACAATTGTAAATTTTAATCTAGATTAATCTTCAGAGGCATATAGACTATTATTACAAAAAATAGAAGTATATATAAAACCCAATCGAGGTCTTCACATATATTGGTTATGAAGCATTAATAGATATTACAAACTAAACCAATCCTTTCAATAAATTGGATTTAATGATATTGTGTATTTTAACCTTGTACAATATTTACTGCAAATAGATTTTTCAGTAAAAGAACATAAAATATGCAATGGCAAATACACACATTACACGGAGATTTTTCCCCTGGAAAGCCAAACCGGGAAAACCAGCATATTTTATATTCATTCATAGTGATACATTGTTTACAATAAAATATACATATAGAAACTAGCGGCATCCAAAACCCTAACCCAATGACCTGGATTAGTCAACAACCCTAATTCCTTAACCAGAAATATAAAACCATCAGCAAAAACCATGTGCCGAGAAACTGCCCAACAATGGACATGAAAATCAAGGCAACCTGAAAAACGAGGTAAAAATGTGCCACATTTCCTGAGGAAAAAAAAATATCAAGGGCATTTCTCCCGAACCCTTGTGCAAGGGGGTTAGCGGCCCCCCTCAAACCTCCCTACACACCCGGCACAACGTAGCAAACACTACAGCTCGTCATGCAAAGAATATAACACATACCCAACATTCTCCCACTTATTGTTTTCTTTGCATACAAGGGGTTACAGGGTTACATAGTCAACAATCCAGGGCAGCAATGCCCATGGATCCTCTACACCAAGAGAACTTCTCAGTGCTCACAGATTTTTTTAATGAATCTGCAATATTCTTCAAAGTGTCCACCTTCATCCGTAGCACTTTTTTTTCTTCAACCATGTCTCTCACAAAGTGATATTGAATATCAATATGCTTTGTCTTTGAATGATAAGACAGGTTCTTCACCAGAAACATTGCACTCTGACTGTCACAATCTATCCTTACATCTTGTTGTACTAACCCAATACCTGAACACAATATTTGTAACCATATTGCTTCCTTACTTGCATCATTGGTTGCCATGTATTCAGCTTATGTAGTTGAAAGTGCCATCTCCAACCGCCTGTCTTTTGCTCATCCAACCGATTGCTCCTCCAAATAGGTTAAAAACATACCCTCTTGTAGATCTCCTACGATCTAGATCTCCAACCCAGTCTGCATCCATAAATCCATGTATGTCCAACACTCTATCAAATATTGGTCTTCCTTGGTAGCACAATCGATAGCTAACAGTGCCACGCAAATACCTGAAAACCCTTTTTATTGTTGTCCAATACTCCTTCCCTGGTTTTGACATATACCTGCTCAAAACTCCCATTGTATGTTCAATGTCCAGTCTAGTACAAACCATTGCATACATAAAACTTCCAACTGCACTTGCATATGGAACACGAGACATGTCATCCTCCTCTTCCCGTGTCTTGGGACACTGATATGCAGATAACTTTACACCAACCGGAATAGGGACCTTGACCGGCTTACATTCTTGCATATTAAACCTTTGCAATATTGTCTCGACATATTTTCTCTGACTTAACCAGAGTTTCCTCTTTTTCTAATCTCTTTTAATTTCCATTCCCAAAATGAAATTTGAAGCACGGAGATCCTTCATGTCAAATTTAGAGGAAAACTAAGTTTTCACATCCTAGATAATATCCTTGTTGTTTCCTATCAGCAACATGTCATCCACATACAAGAACAAATAAATCAAATGATCACCAATTAATTTAAAATACACATAGTGATCTTATGTACTTCTTGTGAAGCCAAGTCCCAGCATATAAGTATCAATTTTTTTATACCACATTCTTGGTGATTGTTTTAAACCATACATGGACTTTTTCAGCTTGCATACCAGCTCCTTCTTTCCCTTTACAGTAAATCCTTTTGGTTGCTTCATACAGATTTCTTCTTCCAGATCCCCATGTAGGAATGTTGTCTTCACATCCATCTGTTCTACTTCAAAATCAAACGCAACAACAACAGATAACAGAAATATTATAGAAGTTAACTTGGCAACAGGAGAAAAAATCTCACCAAAATCAATTCCCTCAACCTAGGAATAACCCTTTGCTACTAATTGAGCTTTGTATTTCTCCACTTTGCCTTCTGCATTCAGCTTATTTTTAAATACCCATTTTCTACCAATGGGATTTCTTCCAATTGGTAACTCCACTAGATCCCAAGCCTCATTATTATCCAAGGCTACCATTTCTTCATCCATGGCCTTTTTCCAGATCTTTCCATCCTTTGAATCCATTTCCTCCCTGACAGTTCTAGGATCATCAACAGTGATAGACAAAGCAAAATTTGAACGAAAATCATATGGAGTATACCTTTCTGGTATTCTTCTTTATCGAATCGATCTCCTCAATACTAGAGTATGAGGATCTTCTTCCTCTGATTCTTGTTCTTTTGTAGATTCTGATTCATCATCCTTTAAATCAAACTCTATTTTCTCTAGTTCTTCCTTACTTGGTAGGACTTCATGTTTAACAACATCCTTCATTTCTCTGAATACCACATCTTGGCTATACACAACCTTCTTAGTTTCTCGGTTCCAAAGATTATAACCTTTGATACCATCTTTATACCTAATAAAGATACACTTTTAAGCCTTCTTATCTAGCTTACTCATGTTTTCCTTTGGAACATGAACATAGGCCTCACAGCCAATTACCTTGATATGTATGAGAGAAGGTTTCTTACTAGTCCATACCTCTTGTGGAGTCTTTTCATCTAGTGTTGATGAGGGTGATCTGTTGACCATGTACCATGCAGTACCCAGTACCTCAGCCCAGAATTCTTTCCCTAACCCAACACCACTAAGCATGCACCTTGCTTTTTCCATTAGCATCTTGGTCATCTTTTATACAACTCAATTCTACTAAGGTGTATATGGAGTAGTCTTCTACCTTTCCATACCGCACTTCTTATAGAATTCTTCAAATTCATTCCCGCAGAAATCTCTGCCATTATCTTTCCTCGACACCTTAATTATTTTCTCTGTTTGATTCTCAAAAAGATCCTTAAACTCTTTAAACATGTTAAATACTTAAGATTTCTTCCTGAGGAAATATATCCAAGTATTCCAAGAGAATTCATTTATAAATGAGACATAGTACACATATTTTCCCAATGATGGAACCGACACAGGTCCAAACACATCACTGTGAACTAGTTGTAAAATTACATATGTCTTCATTGCACTGGAGGGGGATCTTACCTGATTCTGCTTCCCATATACACAATGTTCACAGAAATCAAAATCCAGAGAGCATTCAGACATACCTTCAACCATAACTTTCTCATGTAGTAGTTGAAGACCCTTCTCTCTGATATGCCCCAGTCTTTGATGCCATAGCATAACTTTTTCTCCAGAGACTATAGGAGTTATTTCTTCTTCAACTTCAATACCAAGAACAATGGAACTATTGCACCCATCACTAATAGTGCTTCCTTCCAGCTTATACAGAGTTCCAAACCGAACTTCCTTCAGCAACACCATTGCTCCTCAAACCATCCTTCACGTTTCCTTTTTCAAATATTGTTTTTACCCCTGCATCATCCATTTTGCTTACAGAAATCAAATTTTTGGCCAATATTGGGATGTGCAGAACACCAAGTAGTTTTATAATCCTTCCATCTATGAGCCTCAACTTAACTTTTCCTCTACCTATGATTATGGTTGTCGAGTCATCACCTAGAAAAACATTACCTCCATCATACCTTTCATATTCACAGAAGCACTCCCTATGGGGAGTCATATGAAAGGATGCACCTGATTCAACCAACCATGCCTCGTGATCTGGATGTGTGCTTGAAGAATCCAAGTACACATCCCCTCCTTCTTCCTTGGAGGTATTTTCTTTTGTAGAAGGAGATTCTCCAGATCCCATCTTTTTCTCAACTTTGGATCTACACTGCTTCTTGTAGTGCCCTTCTTTTCCACATCTCCAGCATACCTTTACAAACTTTCCAGGAGACTTAGATATTCCTTAGACTTAGAACGCCCACTTGAGGACTTAGATCTATTTATTTCCTAGGAGTGTCCTCTTGCAAATAATGCATTTGTGCTTTGTCCTTCAATGTTCTTTCGTCTCATCTCCTCTGACAACAAGGATGAGACCACTTCATCAAACTTCAAGGCAATTGTATTACTACCTATGGCCACAACCAGACTATCCCGTGAGTTTGGTAAAGAGAACAGTAAATTGATACACTTATCTTCATCTGAAATTTTAATCTCAACATATACTAACTGACTTACCACAGTATTGAATGCGTTAAAATGATCTTCCACCGAGTCTCCATCTCTCATCCTCAGGTTATACAGCTTCTTTCTCAGGAGTAGTTTATTTACTAAGGACTTAGACTGATACAACTTCCCCAACTTATCTCATAAATCTTTGGTTGTAGCTTCCTCTGACACATTTGGTAATATTGAATATGAGAGACACAGTCGGAATGTGCTCTTCGCCTTCTAATCCGACTTTTTCCAGTCATCTGTTGAAGTTCTTGTAGGTGCAGTACCTGGATCCACCGTGATTGACTGATCCTTGTCCACCAACAAATATTCCATCTCGAGCTTCCACAGCTCAAAACTTTTCTCATTAAACTTCTCAATCTCCATTTTTGAACTGCTCACCATTTCTTTTCACATGGAAAAATCAATACCACAGATCTCCCATTGTAACAAGGCTTATCACAATC
>WSFP011435525.1:0-21134 GCA_009831015.1 Picea engelmannii
AGGTATGTCATCATATACACTAGGTCTATTACAGAGTTACAAATCAGATTTGGATGATGAAATTGATGGGGGATTTTGGTTGAGGTACATGTTGGGTACATGGTTGAGACAAGTAGTTGATGAGTTGGCACATGCATGAGGTGTATAGTTGATGATGTTGGTACATCTTGTTGAGTCATACTTGATGAGTAGTTGATACATGATTTGTACATACTTGGTACATGGTTGGAGGTAAGTGTTAGTAGTATTGTTGACACTTGGTTTATGGATGTTGTAACATACTTGTCTTGGTATATTATTAGAAGAACATATTGATCTTGGTGATGATTATGAGTTGTTGTGTTATGCTTGGTTGATGCACATATTTGAGAGTTGTCTTGGTGATTGATCTTGGTTAGTATACCTGATTTGGTTGATAATATTGATGGACATGTTGTTATGATACGTTGTTTGGACAAGTTGTTGTGACCGAGTATTTGTACAGGTTTGGTGCATGTTTGATGCACTTGTTCATGGTACAGGTTGAGGTATAGGTTGGTGAATGGTTAATGCAATTTTTTATGGTACAGGTTGATTACAGGTTGTTTGGTATAGGCTGGTGCATGGTTGATGCACTTTTTTATGGTACAGGTTGATTATAGGTTGAGGTATAGGTTGATTCATGGTTGATGCATGGTTCAGGTTATTGGTATAGGTTTTTTGGTGCAGGTTGATTGGTACAGGTTTACAACAGTATATCTCATAGTGATAGTGTGACAATGGTTCCATCATTCTACTTATATGTCAGGGTGGTTGGACAAGGATAGGTGGTTGTAGCTGAAGAACATAGGGGGTTGTAGCTTCTTTCTGGTTGTAGCCAGAGAATTGGGGAGTTGGAGATTCCCTTAGTTTGTAGCCTAAGAAACTAGGGGGCTGGAGCCTCCTTCTAGTTGCAGCTGGAAAACAAAGGAAGTTGGTGCTTCCAATGAATGTAATTCTTAAAGACATATAAGAAAAATCATTATGTAGTTTTCTCCCTCTTTGAGTTTCCATGTAAAAAACTGGTGTATTGTGTGATTGCTCATTTGTTTATTGTTTATTTACTCTACAAATATTGGATGATAATGCTACATTGATATAACACTTGCATTTTATGGTGAAAAATGATTAAATTTATCTATTACTAATTCACCCACCCTCTCAGTAATCCAAGAATTGGTATCATAGCCGGTTCCTTCAGGAAACAGTTTAACCACTGGAAGGAGATCATGGATTATTCTAAGAATTTAGTACCGATTTTTAATGGTCGGAATGGTTTTAAGTATGATATGTGGAGAAGAAGGATGAAATAATTTTTACATGAACATGGATATTGTATTTGGCTATCAGTTGTTACAGGACATTATAGTTCAAAAAAGGAAATGATTACAGCCAAGAAGGAATTGAAGAAGAATATCAAAATAGCAATGGATTTAATCTGGGAAGGATTACCTAATCTGGTAAGAGAAAATGTTGGTAAATATTCATCAGCCAAAGAACTTTTGGATAAGTTACATGACATATATTATTCACCCATCGCAGATTCAGAAAATGCCAAAGAAGATGTAGATACATATCAAGAAGAATTATGTTCACCATGTCAAACAGATTCATAAGATGAAGAGTACATAATCACTAGAGGTATGTTGTTTTTCTTTGATTGTGAAAAACATGGACATCTTGAAATAGAATGCCATGAAGGAAATGAGACAGAAAAACTATTTGAAAAGGAAGACAATTATGAAGAATAATTGATTAATTCTTTAGATGAACTAAGAGAAAAAAACAAGTCACTCAAGAAATAATTGATGAAGAAAAAGGAAAGTATTCAAATTTTTAAAGAATCCTAACAGGTCATCGAGAACGTTAGAACTCAACTAGAAGAAGCCAGAAAGATTGAAGAAAATATTGAATATCAAAACAAATTTGGAAGTAGAGATTGTCACATTGAGAAAGGATCTTCAAAAGAAAAATATGCAGAAAAACTCAAATGTTTTGAATGATATTATCAACAGTCAAAGGCCTAATCATGACAAGTTCAGACTTGGATACAATCAGACAAAAAAGGGATCAAGATCCAAATCAACAAAACAAGAAACATATCGAAACATTATGCAGAAACAATCAAAGGGGATATGAAGACCTACAACGAAGATTACAGGGACACTCCTCCACCGAGAAGATTGATATTTCATAATCGAAAACCGATAGATATTCCTTAGGAATAAGAAGGATTAAGAAGAGAAACTCCTTTCAGAAGATCTTCAACTCCCAGGTATCAAACTATATTT
Source organism: Picea engelmannii (assembly GCA_009831015.1). NCBI lineage: Eukaryota > Viridiplantae > Streptophyta > Pinopsida > Pinales > Pinaceae > Picea > Picea engelmannii. Next base: position 2,310 of record WSFP011435525.1, read on the forward strand.
TTTGGTTTATGTTATGCATGGAATAATTTTGTACATAAAGTTGTAAGTTGCAGAGCTAATAGTAGGAACATAAACTAATTTGAAATTCATACACAAAATGGTTATCCAAGAAGGTATTGTGAAACATAGAGAATAAGCTACAACAGGTTTGAAACATTGAGCACTGAAGTGGAATGATACAAGTGCAATAACTTTGGACACATGGCCAAAGATTGTAGAATGACAGTCCCTCCTAGAGAACCACAGTAGAACAACAACAGTCACAGACATGAGCCTCATAAGAGAACATGGATAAGAAATTAGAATCAATATAGAAATGAAGAATGCACACTCGCTCTACAAGCTAAGAAAAATACACGTGGTTGGTATGTTTACAGTGGATGTTCAAAACACGAAGAACGAGTGAAAAAAGACTAGGTCCCATAGAGCTCAAGACTGGAAATAAAACGAGATGAAAAAAATTCTATAGAGAAAAGGAAATATGAGGGATACAGAAAGGTTTGGAAAATAAATTAAAGAAAAGAAGGGCAGGTAAATAAGGAGCATGTTCAAGAGATTGTACTTTCAGGCACTGTAGTGAGAGATGAATCTGCGGACAGAAGAAAATAAGTCAGAGCTCAGAGAGATGATGAATCTACCAATGAAGATGATGATGAATACACATCAAAGAAGGAATTGTTCTGAGCCATCCGACTTAGATACTCCCAAATTATATGAATAATAGACAAGGGGAGTACAATATGATGGCTCAGAACAATTCCTTCTTTGATGTGTATTCATGGTCTATATGGTGTCACATATAGTAAATGAAAAGTTTTGAGTAGACATATTCAGTGCATTCAATTAGCAGAAGTACAATATGATAGATTAATCAGGTGTAGTAGTACTTCATGATAGTACAATGACATATGAGTCAAAATTATGGATAGTTGTGTAGCAAATTCTTGGACAGTATGGACAGAGATGGATTCGTAAGAACGCTTAGTAGGTTTGGAAATATATATGACAGTAGATGAGAGCATGGATTCCAAATTGATAGATATTTCTTGGACACATACAGTGCATACAAAAATTCACATTCAAAACAAAATAATGCTCAGAAACAACAATGATGAAACTCCCTACGAGGTATGGAAATGAAGTGCAGACAGTAACCTCTACATCAAGGATATGTAGAATGAATTTGAAATATCATTACTCAGAGAACTATCCTTCTTTCTGGGTCTTCATATAGGTCAAAAATAACCAAGGATTTTTTACTTCTCAAACTAATTATATCAGAAAAATGCTAAAGATGTTCGGAATGGAAGATTGCAAACCAGTTACCACTCCTATGAAAACTAGTTGCAAGTTGAGTAAAGATGATGATTCAAAGTCTACAGACCAGAGGGAATATAGTTCAATGATTGGTATATTACTATATGTGACACCATATAGACCATATGTAATGCAAGAATTTGGACAAGTGGCATGATTTCAAGCAACACCAAAAAAATCACATGCATTAGCAGTGAAGAGGATTTTCAAATATCTCAAAGGAACATAAGAGTTTGGATTATGGTATCCAAAAGGAAAGGATCTATCACTTATTTCCTACACATATGTAGATTGGGTAGGTTGCATTGATGACTGATGAAGCACCAATGGAGTAACTTTCAACTTGGGTGAGTGTTTAGTATCATGGCTAAGCAAGGAACAATCATCTGTGTCCTTATCTATAGCATAAGTAGAATATATTACAAAAACAACATGTTGTACATAGGTTCTATGGATGAAACAAACTCTGAAAGATATACAGTTTGAGTATGATGAGCCCATTCCAATCTATTGTGATAATAGAAGCACCATCCATATCTCAAATAACCTGGTGATGCACTCCAAGACGAAGCACATTCCAATCAAGTATCACTTTCTACGGGAACAGGTTGCAAAGAAGAACATCAGAGTTGAGTATGTGGACACAAAAGAACAAGTGGCAGAAATATTTACAAAACCGATTCCATAGGAAGCCTTTGAGTATCTTTTCCAGAGACTCAAAGTAATTTCTACTCCAAAATTAATGTTTTTGAATGCTTATCTTATATGTCTTATATTTACATGAGGAAGTACCATAGAGAGGATAGTTTAGGTTGGGAGATTAGTTTCAAGAAGAGTTTAGTCAGGGGGAGTATCCCCAAGGATAGTTCAGTCAGGGGGAGTAGCCCCGGATGGAAAGATACCTTTTCCATTGATGAAAAAGGGGGAGAGATTTATCAGAGAGAGCATAGAGGCATGTTTCCAAGGGGAGTGATTGTCACAAGGGAAGAATGAGAGATATGACTTCATAGTGATAACCTTTTTCAAAGGGGGAGATATTATTCATATGAAGGGAGAGAGAGTAATCAGAGGCTTATAAACACAAAGAAAAATCAAATGCATGTAGACATGGGGAGGAACCCTAAGGAGAGCTCAGTCAGGGGGAGCATCCCCAAAGGGAGATACCCTTTTCCATTGATGTCAAAGGGGGAGATATAGAAACATTAATGAGGAGTATAAGCATGAATGTTATCATGACTAAGTGTTGCCATCAATGTTGGTGTTTCCATCAATGCCAAAGGGGGTGATTATTAGACATTTGGATTAGGTTGATGGAAAATTGGTATGGATTATTGGTTTTCATTGATGTCAACCATTTGAGAGTGATATTGTAGATTGATGTCAACCCTTGGAGAAATTTCGGTAGCACAAATGTTTGGGTAATGGACCCAAGGTTGTTTCATGTATAATGGTATGAGTTTTAATATATTTGAAGGTAAGACTATTCTATATGGATAGTACATGTCATTCCATTTTCATTGGTACGTTTAATGTCACATAACTCCTCACAGTTAGAGAGTTATGGTCATGAGAAGTTGGAGAACCTAGGTTTGGGTAATGGACCCAAGTTTGTTTGATGGATAATGGTATGAGTTTTGATATATTTGTATGCAAGACTATTCTATATGGATATTAAATGTCATGTCATTTCCAGTGGTATGTGGAATGTCAAACATCTCCTCACAGTTAGAGAGTTATGGCCATGTGAAGTTGGAGAACCCTTATGAGTCATCTAGAAGCCCCAAAAGGTCAAAGTAGTCAAAGTGGTTTAAGAGATTTTAAAAGGTAAATAATTAAGTGAAGTGATGAGTATAATATAATTCAAAGTGAATACAAAAATAAATTATTTAAATAATAAAGTTAATGGAGAAATTACTAAGTGGACAAGTGGTTAGAAGTGGGTTAGCCCTAAAATAAGGAAAGTGGTTTAAGATGGTTAGATGGTAACCCCTTGAAGTAAAGTGAAGTGATGAGTGTACTATAAGTCAAAGTGGATATAAAATAAATTATTTAAATAATAAATTTAATGGATAAATTACTAATTGGACATGTGGTTAGAAGTGGGTTAACCCTAAAATAAGGAAAGTGGGTTAAGATGGTTAAAAGGTAACCCCTTGAGGAAGCTACTTGAAAGTATAAATAAGAGGCAAGGCTCTCTCATTTTAATCACACTTGAGAATATTGAACAGGTGAATGGGGTAAACACATGATATCTAGGATGAATTTTAGAGGGAAGGTGAAGTAAAGAAGGCCGAAATTCAAGGGAAGATAAATTATTTTGATGATGCTTTCTAAGGTATGTTATTTACAGGTCATCTCACCATTTTCGCAATACATTTTTTTAAAAATGATTCAGACCATGAAATTGGGAAGCCATTTAGGAAACATATCTAGGTAGCTGTGATACAAATTTTATTTTCTGGGTCGTTGTATTTTTGGAGTTACACTCCGTGGAAAATAATGTTTATGGCTAGTCGTGAAGCTAGTATAAAATAGGTGTTTCAGGTAAAAACGTCATAACTTATTCATAATAGATACAAATTCAATAAGATAAAATGTGTTGGTTATATTAAAGTCTTTAGTATTTTATGTACAATGTTCAGATCCATACAACAAATATTATGTGCGGGGCACGCTCTATAAGTTCACTCTCTAGAATAAGCTAGAATTCAACAAGGTATGCCATTTTTTATGTAACTCCTTTTTTGAGAGGTTCCAAGTAGTGAAACCTAGATGAACTGAATAAAACACACCGAAGAACATTGTGTACTATTTTCAGATTTTTATTCATTACAGGTACATAGTTATGATTATTTCAAGTTAGGGTTGTTGACTAATCCAAATCTAGTCATGTGAAACTAAAGTAAAGTTTGATGAAAATGCTAGTCTCTTGTTGTTAAAGTTAAGGAAGGTTTGCATTATGTGATCATATAAACCAGGTCTATTACAGAGTTACAAGTCAAATTTGGATGATGAAATTGATGAGGGATTTTGGTTGAGGTACATGTTGGGTACATGGTTGAGACAAGTAGTTGATGAGTTGGCACATACAAGAGGTGTATAGTTGATGATGTTGGTACATCTTGATGAGTCATACTTGATGAGTAGTTGATACATGATTGGTACATATTGGTACATGGTTGGAGGCACTTGTTAGTAGTATTGTCGACACATGGTTTATGGCCGATGTAGCATACTTTTCTTGGTATATTATTAGAAGCACATATTGATCTTGGTGATGATTATGAGTTGCTGTGTTATGCTTGGTTGATGCACATATTTGAGATTTGTCTTCGTGATTGATCTTGGTGAGTATATTTGATTTGGTTGATAATATTGATGGACAAGTTGTTGTGATAGGTTGTTTGGACATGTTGTTGTGACATGTTATTTGTACAGGTTTGGTGCATGGTTGATGCACTTGTTCATGGTACAGGTTGAGGTACAGGTTGGTGCATGTTTGATGCACTTATTTATGGTACAAGTTGATTATAGGTTGTTTGGTATAGGTTGGTTCATGGTTGATGCACTTGTTTATGGTACAGGTTTATTACACATTGAGGTATGGGTTGATGCATGTTTGATGCATGGTTCAGGTTATTGGTATAGGTTGTTTGGTGTAGGTTGATTAGTACACGTTTATAGCAGTATATCTCATAGTGATAGTGTGACAATGGTTCCATCATTCTACTTATATGTCAGGGCGGTTGGGCGTGGCAAGGATAGGTGGTTGTAGCCACCTTCCAGGTGTAGCCGAAGAACATAGGGGGTTATAGCCTCCTTCTAGTTGTATCCAGAGAATTGGGGAGATGGAGATTCCCTCAGGTTGTAGCCTGAGAAACTAGGGGGTTGGAGCCTCCTTCCAGTTACAGTTGGAAAACAAAGGAAGTTGGTGCTTCCAATGAATGTAATTTTTAAATACATATAAGAAAAAAAATTCTATGGTTTTCTCTCACTTTGGGTTTCCACGTAAAACACTGGTGTACTTTGTATATATGTGATTGCTCTTTTTTTCATTGTTTATTTACTCTGCAACTATTGGATGATAATGCTATATTGATATAACACTTGCATTTTATGGTGAAAAATGATTAAATTTATCTATGATTGATTCACCCCCCCCTCTCAGTAATCCAACATGGGATAAGTACCAGACAGATTTGAAAATTATTCCATTGGGTTCACATGACTGTCTAATTGGTATGGATTTGTTGGACCAACACCATTTTTTCTTAGACTGTCATAACAAGGCATTTACTTGCTTGGATGAGGAAGGGAATCCAAGAATAGTCCAAGTAATTCCTAGGGTAGTTATTGTCCGAGAGATCTCAACAATGCAGCTGAAGAAGCATTACAGGAAAGGTTGCCAATTATTTGCAGCTCATATGGAGAAATCACCTAAGGATAAGATGCCAAATTTGGAGTATCATGCAGTCTTGAAATATTTTGAAGATGTTTTTAGGAGATACCAGTACTACCCACAAAGAGAGATATTGATTTCTCTATAAATTTGATGCCTGGAGAAGCTCCAGTATCCAAGATGCCCTACTAGATGAGTACACCAGAGATAAAGGAGTTGCAAATGAAACTTGAAGAGATTCTGAAGAAGGTGTACATACGTCCAAGTGTCTCACCTTGGGGTACCCCAATCTTATTTGTGAAGAAGAAATATGGGACATTGAGATTGTGCATTGACTTTAGACAATTGAACAAATTAACTATAAAGAACAAGTATCCTTTGCCAAGGATCGATGATATCTTTGATTAGTTAAAGGATGCAACGATATTATCAAAGATTGATATCAGGTCAAGATATCATCAAGTAAGTATCAGATATGAATACATCAGCAAGACCACCTTCAGGATAAGGTGTGTTCATTAGGAATTCGTAGTGGTGCCATTTGAGTTATCAAATGCACCAATTATTTTTATGTGCTTGATGAATGGTGTTTTCCAAGAATATTTAGACAATTTTGTCATTGTTTTTTTGGATGACATCCTGGTATATTCCAATTCATAAGAAGAACATGAGCATCATTTGAGGATGGTGTTAGAAGTGTTAAGAGGGCACAAGTTGTATCCCAAATTGAGAAACTGTTAATTTTATCAAAAACAAAAATAACTATTTGGATTATATCATATATGAAGAAGGGATAGAAGTGGACCCTCAAAAGATTGAGGCCATTAAAGGGTGCAAAACACCTAAGAATGTGACAGAAGTTAGATCCTTGATGGGTCTAGATGGATACTATAGAATATTCATTGTAGGGTTTTCGAGAATTTCTCACCCAATACACTTCCTTGCAAAGGAAGGGGGTGAAGTTTCAATGGACATTAGAATGTCAAAAGAGATTCCAACAATTGAATCATTTGTTAACCAAGGCTCCAATTCTGAGGATTGTTGATCTGAATGAATATTTTTTGGTTTGCACATATGCATGCAAAGAAGGACTTGGTGGATTCCTCAGTCAGAATTGGTTTGTGATATGTTTTGAATCTAGAAAATCGAAAGAGCATGAAAGGCTCTATGCCACTCATGATTTGGAGTTGGCAGCCATAGTGCATGCCTTCAAGAAGTGCATTCACTACCTCATGGGAAAGAGGTTTGAGCTAAGGATAGACCATAATGGTATGAGATATTTGTTTGATCAACCAACTTTGAATGCTAGGAAAAGCAGATGGTTGGAATTCCTTTGTGTGTATGACTTTGATATCAAGCACATCAAAGGAAAAAAGAACAAAGTGGTTGATGCACAAAGTAGGAGAGTGCATGAACTACATGTTACATTCATTAGCATGTATCAAATTGATCTTAAAGGCATAATTTCTGAGGCTGCAAAAGAAAATTTGCAGTACATGGAATTGGTAACAAAATTGTAGCAAGGTAAAATGAAACAAAAAGTTGAAGATTATGAATTGGGGAATCATGGAATTCTCATGTATAGGAACAAAATTTATGTACCCAATTCTCATTAATTGAGAAGTATGATCTTGAAAGACATGCATAATGTACCTTATGTTGGACAACTAGGATATCAGAAAATAATTGCAACAATCAAGAGCCAATATTATTGGCCAGACATGAAGAGGGATATTGTTGAATACATTTCTAAATGCTTGGAGTGTCAAAAGGTCAAGGCTGAGCATAGACACCCAACTAGGTTGCTGCATCCATTGTCCATTCCTGAGTGGATGTGGGAAGTGGTGAAAATGGATTTGATCACCAAATTTCCCACAACAAGCATGTAACATGATGCTATCATGGTGGTGGTGGAAAAGCTTACCAAATCTGCCCATTTCATTCCTATGAAGGTTACTCACAAGGAAACCAATGTTGTTGATATTTATATGAGGCAAGTAGCACGCTTGCATGGCATACCCAAGATGATTTTGTCTAACAGAGACCCAAATTTTATTTCAAATTTTTGGAAGGGATTATTCAAAGGGTTCAGAACAAATCTAAACTTCATCACAACTTATCATCTTGAGTCTGATGGGAAAATAGAAAGGGTGAACCAAGTGATAGAGGATATTCTAAGGATGTACGTGATGGAAAAACCATCTAAATGGGAAGATTATCTAGACTTGGTAGAACTTTCCTACAAAAATGGGTACCAAGCATCACTAAATATGAGCCCATTTGAGGAACTTTATGGAAGAAAGTGAAACACACCAGTAAGTTGGGACAAACCAATGGATAGAGTAGTGATTGGGCCAAAGTTGCTCATATAAATGGAAGATCATATGTTAAAGATTAAATAGAATTTAAAGGCTTCCCAAGACAGGCAGAAAAAATATGCTGACAAGGGCAGAACTCATAGGGAATTTAAAGTGGGTGATCATGTTTTCTTGAAGGTGAAGGCCAACAGAAGTTCCCTGAAGTTGGGAAACTGTTCCAAGTTGGTAGCCATATATTGTGGGCCATTTGAAATCCTAGAGAGGATTGGACCAATAGCTTATATGATTGCATTTCCTGCATCTATGTCTATACATAATGTATTCCATGTATCATTGCTTAAGAAATATATACTTGATGTTAATCATGTTATTGATTGGAATATGATTTAGGTGGAGCAAGAAAGCACTTTTCAAGTGCATCTGGTACACATTCTGGACCGAAATATCAAACTTCTATGGAATCGAGCTGTAGGGCTTGTCAAGGTCCAATGGACCTGGTACAGTATTGAGGAAGCAACTTGGGAACATGAAGATTCTATGCGGGCATAATACCCACATATTTTTGAAGATTTTGAAAATCTTGTTGATGTTATGTAAATGAGTTGCACTAAGGATAGTAAAAAAATAAGGGGAGGGGTTGTAATACCCCAAGGTCGAGCCCCTGATGAATAAGGATGTTTAATGAAGTTTGTATGCTGGTGAGCCAAGTATTTATAAGCTATGAGGCTTATGTGTTTATTAAGATGGAGAGCCTAGATGCTAAGGACAATGAGCTTATTGTTGTATATGCAATTATGCAGATCATTAATAAAAATACATCGTTGCATGTAGACCAACCAAGAAGAAAGAGTTATGGGGGACTAATCTCCACTAGGAAGGGAAATGGAAAGGGGGATGAGATGCTAGGAAAAATGGACTAAGCTTGGGGGCTTAACCCAAGGGAATATTATAATGTATTTCCTAAATTACTATGGTTTGGGAAATAAACAATTTTATCCTAAGTTCCTTTGGGGAGAGGAATGAGCTCTTGGAGAGCCAAGTGTCATCGAGGACACATGCAGTTTTATGTGGGAAATTCCATCGTTGTGAGGGGGGTTCTCTCACCATTCTGGGGAGACTGAGCATTATTTCCATCTGTTTCCCCATTCACTCATGCACTAAGCAGGCACACAGACATCCTTTTCCTCCATTGTTGAACCCTCTACCATCATAAACCTCTGTAATTTTTTGAGTCATCCCTTGCCTTACCCGATTTTTCTACTATGGTTACCCATTGGACTTAAGATATTTAAAGAAGAAGCAGGTTGTCAGGCCTTTGAGAAACTCTCTCTAAGTGAGAGAGGTTGTTTGGGAAGTGATTTCTCCTTGAGGGAGTCTAGAAGTAGCTACAGTTCTCTGAGAATTCCTTATCTGACCTGTTGTTGAAGCCCTGGAAGGGAAGTGGAGCAACTAATGGACTATGGAATAGTGAAGGTGAATATTCCTAGGGTGGGACAAGCATGTGCGGAATGAGAGTCTATGAGTAGTGGGCATAAGTAGGCTTCTTGGAGGGAATTATTACTATTGCATTGTGCATTTTTCCGTAGTCTCGGCCTATCCTAGGAATCCCTTTACTCTGGGTGGATTTTAGTTCCAGCTCGGTGGTGAACCACTATTGATAGATTGAAGCAGTTTGTTCTAAGTCTGGGAGGTTCGTGGAAGGTATCACGTAGTTGGTGGTCTTCTCATAAAACGATAAGTACCATTTCTATGTTAATTTGTATTTTTTGTATCATGTACATGTCTTTATATTTATAAGAATGGCATGTGTTTTTTCATGTATGTTTTACTATGATTTCCACATGAATCTGTGTATGAGAAGAATGTGTTATATCTGTTAAATTTTTATTATATATATATTTTATGAGCTTGAATAGAGCATGCATATTCCAGTGGCCTAAGTCTGGGGTGTGCTATAGATCTGTATTAGAGCTTGGTCAGTTTGGTTTTGAGGTGGCGCTTCCCAGCTTGGGTGGTCGGGGGTGCTTGGAAATTGGTATCAGAGCTGAGAAAGAGTTCTTCTTTTTAGTGGATTGAACGGCTTGGGTGAACAAAATTGGTTTTGAAGTAGAGTGTCCCCACAAGGCAGCTCAAGTATGCTATAATAAGGAGGAAAGGAGGGTTTGTAGGTTTGGGAGGACACAATCTATTGGGCTTCCTTGGCGTGTTCAGTAGCTTCCAAACAATTTTGGGGGCATGCCACGAGAACATGGGCACGAATTTCATATTTGAGGCCACTGATAAACAATTCTCTAAAGAAATCATCTGACATGCCCTTTGTTTTGAAATCCAAGTGATCAAATGTGTCAATAAAGTCTTCCATTGTCCCAAACTGCTTTAACTTTGTCAAACGACCTAAATGGTGGGTGTTGGAGCCAAAGAGGTCATAAAGTTCGGCCACAAACTATGTCTAAGAAAGATACCCTTGGCGATCCTTTTTTCACCATTTCCACAAGTGTGATCATTCTGAATTTAGATGTAGGACACCATAATGAAGCTTGGATAAATCATCAGTAATTCCATGCAAAGAGAAATAATGTTCCATTTTGGTGACCCATCATGTAGGATCTGATCCATCAAATTTGTTCAACTCAATTCTAGGAGGGAAGAGGTCTTGGGAAAAGTGAGTAGTATGAGGGCCTTGGTAATGGGAAGAGTCATGTTCATCTCGATAAGATGGTTGTTCAGAAGAGGAAGGGCTCTAGGAATGACCCAGGAAGTGTTCTTTGAGGTCTTTGATGTGGGAACATTGTTCCTTGAGGTATTTGATGTGGAAACATTGTTCCTTCATGATATCAATAGTTGAATTGATGGAGATAATGTTGGCACTGAAATGATTTATGTCTTCCTTGTTCTGGTGGTTTTTATAAATCAAGGCATTGCATTCTTGGGATCATGTGGTATTCATTTGGACAAAGGAGCAGGAAAATGGTATAGGGGAAACAAAAGGGGTCTGGAGGGGTGGGTGGGACCATGGAGAAAAATGGTTTCAAATGATAAGTACCACTGCAACTAGGGAGAAAATGGGGGTCCAAAGGGATAGGATCCAAATAAGGGTTGGGTCCACAAACAAATTTGCATTAAAAATGATAGGTATCACTGGAATCAGGGAGAAGAGAGGAACCCAGTGGAATAGGTCCCAAATAAGTGTGTCAACGGGAGTTATACTCCGACCTGAATAATACTACAATGACTAAATGCCCAAATGCTTAACAGGAAGAAATGTGTACTAATTTTGAAACCAGAATGCAAAAGTCACAGTTGCGCAGTAATAGATCTTGTTTGTTCTGGTTTTTGTTTTTTTTGTTTCTTTCCACAGGGGTAGGATATTCAAGGTTTTTACAAACAAGGGTTTTCCCTGTGCTATATCTCTTTGATATATGTGCGGGGTCCAACAATGGTACTCAACCCACTATCTCAGGGAACCAACTAAGGAGGCTAGACCATTCCCTTAGTCGTACTACCCAACTACCCAGGTACTAGAGAGTATCTTCCTGAGTGTTGTTCTCAGTGGCACTATAATAGTCAGGCGGCCAATAATTTTATCTATGGAGGGATTCAGGAGATCTAAGATGATCTGTATACAGGTGTTGTCTGATGCACTGGCACTTGAAGGGGTACTAACAGAGGTTACAAGGGTGGCCAACAGATATGTGCTTAGGTACCACTTGTATTTCCTACATGTATGACTCCCCGACCGTGGGTTTATGCACGTAACAACATATTTTTGTATCTTTAAGATGCCATAATAGTCTCTACCCTAAAAAATAAATAAACACTCAATTTTCTATCGAGGATGGTGCTTTGATACCACTTGTAGTATTCAAGATATAAAATACTATGTAGAACAAAAATATTTTATCTAGAAATTGCAGAGACGTAATAATATAATCAAAACAATAGCAGAATAATACCAGAATAACATGATAAATAGAACTTTGATTACTGATAGAAATTTTGACTTTACTCTTCGATGGGGAAACCTCTAGTAGAGAAGAGATTTATTAGAATAATATCCAAGACAATATTTTTCATACCCTCTACCTCTATTTATACTCTATATATCCAAAAGAACAATCTAGAGGAAGATCCTTCTAGAAGTGGAAGCTTCTATTAGTTCTTCTTACATTTGACTTATTCTTCCTTATTGCTATGCCTTATTAATATTGGCCTTTATTACATGGAATTATATTATTCTACCTACGTGAGGGGTTAGGGAGGTTATGTACCTAACACTAACACCAAAGATGATTGGGACTTATCTTCTATGAATTTCTCAATAAAGGTTGTCTCAAAAGTATTCCAACTGGTAATAGAATCTCAGGGTAACGAAAAATAACAGATGGGTTCTTTACCTTCAAAAGTGTAAGGAAAGATCCAACAAACAACATCCTCATGTTTTAGATTTAACAATATAACATCAAGCATGAATTTATTTATGCGGTCTTCAGATGAATCCTTTTAATTAGGGTCAAACTTTGGGAGAAAAATCTCAGGATGCTTAGGAAAGGGATGAATTTCTCTAGGAACTCCAACAACATTCCAGGCTAACCATGACCTATTATTTGGATAATTTGCATTAGTTCTAGCCATATTTTCAGGATTCTTTGGATTTTCTTCTTTAGGTTCTCCTTCAGGTGGAACTTTGGGATATTTATGTGGAGAATGTGGTCGACCGGACAATTGATGTAGTCTTCTTCCTTCTATGTGATATTCTTCATCAACCATTTTATTCTCCCAAAAGATCCAAAAAAATTTATTCCAACCCTATGGTGTTTCCTTTCGTTCCTCTAATTGTTCAACAGTCTCTTCTTTTTGTGGCTACTTTGAGCTCCCAAGAACAACATGTTTGCCTATGTCCCTTTTATTACTTGTAATAAAGTTATTAATGGGGGCTTTGGTGGATTATTTTATGGGTGATTTTGTGAATTATTTAATTGGTGGTTTTGTCGGGGGTTTTGTTTTTTCCAAAATAGTTGGAACTACTTCTTTGTTTGTTTTGACAAACTTACCATTATTATCTCTAGGTATAATTGATTTATTCATGGAAATCATGCATGACTAGGACTCATGAAGACTCACTAAAGTGAATAAGCAAGTTCTTACCTCTCATCTCAATGTCTTCACTCCTCCTTGTCCCAAATGTGCGAACAAACAAAATGAAAGAAAATATCTAAGAACATTTTTTTATTTTTTTGTCTTTATGTATGAGAAAACTTACAAAAATCATAAAACTTTCAAAAAGAAAAATCAAGATACTTACACAAATTAGAAAATGTGAAAACAACAATAACCTTTGAAAAAAAAGAAAACTTGTGATTTCCAAAACTGATTCCCAAGCACATCCTCATAAACGACATCAAAATGTCAGATTGTTTAGTTGTCTAAATTTTAAAGCAATTATTTATCAATCCATGGTAAGTAAACTTGTGAGGTGTAAGCATTGTGTGTGCAAAACTAGCTTTGTATTCACTTGACATTCCTGTAGAAAGGTAAATCTAGTGAAAAATTAAACAAAGGACTTCATATTTTAACCCACACTAAATATTGTTCTCCATGCAAATGACTTATCTAACCTTCAATTGGTAGAAATGCAGTACATGTTTCTACACTATGTGCTTCTCTGTGAATATACTTTGTTTAGTCAGATAGTCTTAAATTTGAATGAGACACCTTAAATTATGAGTTATAAACTAATTTTAAACTAAATGGATCAATCCAAAATCACTAAATGAATTCTTTGTAAAATGAAAAGACTATACTGTCACTGACTTAGTTCAAAATTTTAGATATGGTTTTAACCCAATTGTAATTATTGTAACTCATATTATAAAGTGCGTTCAATTATAGAAATTGAAAGTTCTTTAATAATAATACTTTGATCAATTTCCAAGACCACACTGATAAAGAACCTTGCTTGTGAGAAAATGACTTCAATTAAAATTCATTCATTATGATAACCTACTTGTAGACTTAACTTTCAAATTACAAGAATCCAGTAATTACAAGAAATTACAGAATTTCTTGTAATTGCGGAAAATTACAGGAATTACATGTGATTACAAAACTTTATGTAATTGCATATAATTACAAGAAATTATAGGAATTTACCTTTGATTATAGAAAATTACAAAAAATAAAGGAAATTACAGAACAAACAAATTATAATGTAAATATCAAATATAAAGACACAACACATACCAGGGGGGCCTCCTAGGATATGCTACCAAGTAAACTCAGATCACTAAGAAATAGCTAACACGATGAATGGATCATAAAATTCTTTGTATTAAATATTTGTAAAAGTTACGAATTACAAAATAACTCTCTCAGGAGAAATATTGATACCATCACTAGCTTCTTACATTATCTAAATTTTGTTTTATAGGATTTACATAGACAAACTCGAGTATGATCAGAATAACATTATGTTCCTAGATATGTGTAGAAATTATAGTCAGATATCGTATTGAGCATGAGGAATAGGAGATCATGTTGGACAACTGAGAGGGGCGGGTGAATCAATTGTTACCGAGCTTAAACAATTATGCTTATTTTAAACTCTTTGCATAGCACTGAATGAAAATCACAATAATGAAAGGAAGTAAGCAATAGAACATTCATCATCATTCACACATATGAAATATATAGAGACAGATATTTTCTGAGGAAACCCATAAAGAGTAAAAACCTCTTCTTCTTTATATGATAAGTAATCTTTACATTCTGTACATTATCATACTTATGAGCACCAACTCATAATGAGGCTACAACCTCTATTTTGCAAGATGCAACTTGCTGAGAGCACTAACTCTCATTTTTCTCTAGCACCTACTAGAAGGAAGCACCAATGCCCTGGTTTCTCTAGCACCCACTAGAAGAAAGCACCGACTCCCTAGTTTCTCTAGCACCCACTAGAAGGAAGCACCAACTCCCTGGTTTCTCTAGCACCCACTAGAAGGAAGTAACAACTCCCTAAGTGTTCCAGCACCAATTGGATGGAAGCACCAACTTCCAGTCACACAGGCACCAACCTGTATAACAGAGAACAACAGTTCTCCCTTGCACCACCCTGCCACCTCAGTTTCTCTAGCTGCAACCAGATGGAAGCTACAACTCCCTATGTTCAAGCACCCACTTGAACCTCTGAGGACAATAATCCTCCCTAGCACCTCCCTACCACCCTGAAATATCAATCTTTGCTACTTAAACTCATTACAGTGATATAATGTTCATCAATGGCTTACCAGTCTCATCACTATTCTGCTATGTTTCTCTGCTCTCCTGTATCAGTGTCTCTCTGCCTCCATCTTATTGCGCTTTCTGATCTTCTGCTCTTCTCTACAAGTGCACCTCAACCTTCTTTTACTATCTCAACTATACATCTATGTTCTTTGCTTCTGCTACACCTTATGCTCTGCATGCCATGTCCCTTCTATGCACCATTCCTCTTCTGTGCATTTCATCTCCTGCACTCTGCCTCCTTCTACACACCTAAATAATCCTCAATAGCAACACTCATCTCTTATTTGTTCTGCCTTCTCATTGTCTCTGTGCACCTTGTGCATGCAATCTCCCCAATGCTTCTACATGCTCTACACCTCATATCGAGTGCTCTTCCCGATCATCATTTGCAACTCTTTATCTTCTCTAGTCGTTAAACCCATGTGTCCACATCACTAAGTGTTATGCCAAGATTCCTTAGCCTCTCCAGCAGTCAAGACTCTTCGTCCTCTTTGTCACATTTGATCTCATTCCCTCTGTTGTAGTTCCAGGATCCAACAGTCTTACATCTGTCCATAGCCTCTATGAACAGTCTTCATGCAATTGGAAGATGCCTCAAGACTCTTCATCTTCTCTGGTGATCACCCTCAAGTTTCTTCAAGTCCTCTGGAAGAAACTATCAGTTTTTTCTGGTAGTTACACTGTGAACCTCCAAGAAAATGCATCAGCAACTAAACCGTAACTGATCGATTAACTGTGAAGAGAAACAATATCCCTTTGATCATGTTCCTGATTAACCTAGACCGTTGGATTATAAATGATGGGTCTCGCACTTATTTCTCCATTTCACAATTCGACATTTTGACATTTCGGCATTCCTATGGTGAAGAGTTATATTAACGCTCCATGTCACGATCTTCGAAATGGAGTTTAGTTGTTAGCACCTTTCGCAATTTCACATTTCAGCACTTTAGGACTCCTATGATGAAGAGTCTCGACTCTTGAATCCTCCAACTCCCAGTATCCAAAACTCCAGTTGATGTGCTTGTTTCAGGATTTTCGGCGTTTTTCATTTCGACACTTCGGGACTCTTGTGATGAAGAGTCTTGACTCTTGACTCCTCCAACTCCTGGTATCTGAAACTTTGGTTGATATTCCTGTTTCAAGATTTTGACGTTTCACATTTTGGCATTTCAGGACTCCTGTGATGAAGAGTCTCGACTCTTGACTCCTCCAACTCCCGGTATCCAAAACTCCAGTTGATGTGCCTGTTTCAGGATTTTGTCATTTCACATTTCGACACTTTAGGACTCCTATGATGAAGAGTCTTGACTCTTGACTCCTCCAACTCTTGGTATCCGAAACTCTGGTTGATGTTCCTGTTTTGGGATTTTAGGGTTTCGCATTTCGCAAGTTCCTACCATGAGTTGCTTCCTTGACTCCTCTAGCTCCTGGTATCTAAAACTCTGAAATGGAGTTTACGCTTCTGATATTTCCATGCGATCATCGTTGTGCTGCTGGTCTTGCCACTTTCTCTTCTTTGTCATCGTTGGGTTGAGCTTGCCATCAATGAAAAACAAATACTCTACCTTCTGTCTACCTGTTCTTGTCATTAAATGATCAAACACACTCTTGCACTCTGCACTATCTCTTCTAGTATTAATGAGCTTTCTCTACTACGTCTCCCCAAAATTATTCTGGTGCCCACCTAGCACATTATACCTGTACTTAAGCCATCATCGTTTCTTTATTTTCCATCAATGACAAGCATACGCTACCTGTAAAACATGCCAACAATATCCCCCTTTGGCATTGATGGCAACAAAGGAATCCAGACTCATTCTTTTCTCCCCCTTTGACATCAATGTCAAAGAAAACAAGCTCCCCCTGAGATGTTGTAGTATTTTTCATAGGTATCAGATATTCAATCAATATAAAATCCCCCTAACAGGATGGACTCTCTTAGGTGTGAGACGGGATGACACCCAACTTTTGTTCAAGATATTCAAATGGTGTCTTGGATAGGGGTTTAGTAAAGATGTCTGCAATTTGTTCTGTGGTTGGAATGTAATGGACCTGAACAATCTGATTAGTGACCTTCTCTCTCAAAAAATGGTATTTTATGGGAATATGCTTGGTCTTGGAGTGAAATACAGGATTCTTGGACACACTGATGGCACTAGTGTTATCACAATGAATTGGGATCGGTGCTGCGTATTTTACCTCCAAGTCTGCAAGTGTCTGAATCATCCATAATACCTGAGTGCAAAAGGTAGCAGTAACAATGTACTCTGCCTCTATAGTTGATAAAGAAATGGAACCTTTCTTTTTACTCAACCATGCTACTAGAGAATCTCCTACGAAGAACGCACCTCCACACGTGCTTTTCCTTTCATCCATGCAGTTAGCCCAATCAGCATCTGAGTAGACTGATAATTGAAAATTCTAATTCTTAGGATACCATAGGCCATAGTTCATTGTTTCTTTCAAATATATAAATATCCTTTTGACAGCTAGCAAATGACTTTGTTTAGGTGTAGACTGATATCTTCCTACCATTCTAGCATCATGCATTATGTCTGGGCGAGATGTTGTGATGTATAGAAGGATGCCTATCATTGACCTATATGAACTTTGATCAACATCAGGTAAGTCATCATCCTTCCTTAATTTGCATCCATTAACCATAGGTGTGCCCATAGGTTTAGAATCTTCCATTTGAAACGTTTTCAACATTTTTCTTAGATATTTTTCTTGAGAAATGAACATCCCTTCAGACCTCTGAGTGATTTGCAGACCAAGAAAAAATGACATTTCACCTATCATAGACATTTCAAACGTAGACTCCATGGTAGAAGAAAACCCTTGTACCAATGAATCCTTATTACATCTGAAGATGATGTCATCTACATAGACCAACACGATGAGAAAATCATTATCCTCTATTTTGATATATAGATTTTTGTCAACTGTTCCTCTCTTGAACCCTTTTTCTTTGAGATACATATCCATTTTGTGATACCAAGCATAAGGGGCTTGTTTTAACCCATATAAATCTTTCTTCAGCTTGCACACTAAGTCAAGGTTATTAGACAGTTCGAAACCCTCTCGTTGTTCCATATAGAATTCTTCATTTAAATCTCCATTTAGAAAAGCTAACTTCACATCCATTTGATAGACTTTAAACCTTTTATGATAGGCATAGGCAAGAAATATTTCAATAGATTCTAATCTTGCTACAGGCGCAAATGTTTCAACAAAATCCAGTCCTTCTATTTGAGCATTGCCTTTACAGACCAATATTGCTTTGTTCCTACCAACTTGTCCCTGCTCATTCAACTTATTCTTAAAGATCCATTTGGAACCAATGATATTTTTACCTTCAGGTCTATGAACCATCTCCCACATATTGTTTCTCTCAATCTGATCAAGTTCATCATTCATTGCTTTAACCCAATGGTCATCTTTGCTAGCTTCATTAAAATTCTTGGGTTCCAGCATGGATATGAAAGCTATATGTGATTGTTC
>WSFP011435529.1:0-21134 GCA_009831015.1 Picea engelmannii
CTCTCTCAGTGCCTTTTTCGTACAATAATCCAACGAGACCGAAAAAGGGTTAAACTATCACTCGGAGGATGCGTAAGTTCAAATACTTTAACGAGCGTGAAAATAGCAAGGTCGCTCGACAATCTTTTCATGTTTAGGGAGTCGTGAGAAGGGCTTAAAGTCAACTCCAAGGGGGTTCCTTTTTCGTGTAACCACATCGAGCCTAGAAAAGAGATAAAACAACGCTCGATCACGTTCAAAGTTTTTTGCAAGTGCTAGAACGGATAAAAGGCACTTGAGGTTTTGAGATCAAAACCATAGAAAACCAAATAAACACACCATTCTTAAACAATTGTTTGGATCCATAATCGTCTCGTTAGGTGCCTGCAAGTCATTTACTCACTTTCGCATTAGTAATTAGGGTTGAATGGGTAAAATAATGAAATAAAAATGGAGAAACCCACTTTTAAAAATGGTAAAAGTAAATAAAACAATTTTACAACTCATTTTTACCATATGTTTTTATCCATTCACCATTTTGTGCAAACATTCCCATTTTAACTCCAATCTTTGTCGTCAATTTCCGGGAGCTTCGGGGTGTCATTTCACAAACCGTTTGGACCAAACTGGTAAGTGCTCAGTTCCTTAGCCTTTCATGGTTTTACTTTATGATTTTATTGGTTAAAATTGAAGTTGTTTGTCAAATTTTGAAACCCTATGCGCGTGAAGGATTTCCATAGGCTACCCATACGGGGCCTGTGGGAAGTCCTTATTCCTGCAGGCAAGCTTAACGTAGGGTGCGGGAAACCCACACTGTGTAATATACTTCACCTGCGAACAACGCAGAGTTAAATTTTTGTGTAATGTTTTAGCCAACAAAACCAAATTTCTCATATTTTAAGATTACTAATTATCTTAATATGATTTCCATGCAGGTTAATAGTCACACAATGGTGCTTGAGTGGAGGGAACGTGAGCATGAAGAAGATAATACTGCTGCCGAAAATCACCCCTAGACTATTGCTTCTCTAAGAAATTGTGGACTCCTAAAATACTTCCGGATACCGGGCATGAGAGCCCAAGTTCGTCTGTTGGAACATTTCGTTCGGATGTGGGATCCGGATCAGTAGGTCTTTATTGTGGGTGCCCATACTTTGACGATTGATATTGAGGACATTTATTTCCTGACCGGGTTGTCGCGACGAGGATCTCATGTCAGCTTGACCGGTAATCGTAGAGGTGGTATGAATATGAGTGAGTACTGTCGAGAATATTGTGTGCCGGAGGCAGAAAGACAAAGGGGAAAGGTAGCCATCTGGGGAGTGACGGATATCACTCTCCATACTATCCTGTTTACTATAGCTTGGATTGCAGGCAGTGCTGCCCCTCATATGGCTCTACAGAGCTACTTTCAATATGCCCTTGAGTGTCTTGAGCCCCGAGTTTTCAACTGGGATGATGCAGTACTCCGCAATCTCAAGAAACAATTGACAAAAAGCAGACGCGGAGATCTCAAGCAATTTGGTTATGGATCACTGTTAGTATCCTTCTTTTGTGAGAGAGTCCCAGTATACAGGCTTCAGGCAGACTGGCATTTTCCGGGTCCCAGGGATCCACGGATGCTACGATGGTGCTAGCTCATGGCTAGGCACGTGGCAGGACCCATCCTCAGATATGACGATCGTTTCTTTGACTGGCTCCAAGGCCAGGTTGTGATGATAGAGGACTATGCATATGTTGGCTTGGACTTTCGAGGTGATCCTGACCTCGCCCTCCCTGAAGATACACAGTGGGGAAACATTGGTAAGAAGTACACCAAATTTTTGATTTTTTAGATGTTTTTGTAATTTCCTCATATTAAATGTTTTTGGTTTCGTAACTTTAGCCGAAGACTAACACCAATATTGTATTGATAACACAGATGTTGGGGCATACAGATCAGCTGGCACTTCTCCTGTTCAGTGGCGAGGAGAAGCAGTAGTTCCAGTCCCCCAGTATGCCGAGGACTACCTTACTGTGGAGCAGAACTTAGAGGGCTTGATGCATGATGTTCCAGATATGCCTCTGGAGGAGATCCCACGACGTGATCAGCGTCATACAGTGGGAGTGTCTGCCTCTATGGGTCGTTTACTCCGTAGAGTATCCAGGACTTTAGCATGTTATCGTGAACATCATTGATGTCATGATACCGTTATGTAGAAGCCATGAGCTTCCATTTTTGATATTTTGGTCTTCGGACTCATTTTGTAAAAACAAACTTTGACCTTTATATATATATACATGGTTATGACCGACTTACTTTACATGCATGTACATTTTAATGTGTTTGATTTATAAGTGATTTAAATGTCTGTCCAATACATAATTAGCTAACGCATCTGTTAATGTATTAAGACTTCTAGGAATGTGTTGATATTTTATATGATCAAAATGTCTTTCCAAGAGGCGAATTCGCAAATATACTCTTAATAATGTAGGACTTCGAATAGAATAGACATTACTTAGCTGTAGCACCACTAGCTACGAGTCAAGTCGCACAACCAAACGACGAATTCCAAGAGAGATAGCATCAACCAATAGCTCAATCATGGTGCTATACTCTGCGATGTTGTTGGTTGCCCGCCCAAGACATACACCTCGTAAAGATATAAGCTCGTTTGTTGGGGCATAGATAGCCCAGGCAGCGGAAGCTAAATTCCGAGTACTACGGCTAGCACCATCGGCGAAGCCAATATAAGGTAGCGAATACTCCGACATCTGATAATCAAAACACAATGTAATTGTAAGGGTAGAGACCAAATAACGTCAAACTCAAAACTAAAAGTTATCACACACACTCAGTATGATACATAAAAATACAAGTACCTCATGCACAAATAAATCATGCATAGTACTTCTTTAAGTACAACCCATTTCTGGGTTCGCTCAAAGGTATCCCATCATAATCTACTAGCTCATAAGCCCCCTTTGCCAAAAATTTACTAACAATATAAGGCCCACGCCACATAGGTTCGAATTTCCCAGCTCCTAAAACATCTTTATCCTATTCATATAGAAGAACAAGATCTCCTTCAGAGAAGACACGAGATTTGACATGCTTGTCATACTGTGCCTTAACACATTTCTTCTGGGCTTCTAAAACAAGAGTAGCGTTACGACGAGTCTCGTCTAGTCGCATTAGATACAACAGACGTTCCTCCTCGGCAGAAGTATTTGGTAAAAGTTCTACTGCTAGTTTCAAAGACGGAATTTCACATTCTATTGGTAGAATGGCCTCCATGCTATACACTAAACGAAAAGGTGTGAATCCTGTGGCAGACTTAACAGACGTCCGATATGCCCACAACGCTGAAAATAACATTGTGTGCCAAATAGTTTTGTGGATTCCTATCATCCGTCGAATCATAGTGATGAGAATCTTATTGATGGCTTCGACCTGGCCATTAGCCTGTGGATAATAGGGAATTGAACTATCATGATGAAGGCCCAACCTCTCCATAAGTTCAGACATCATGTTATTTCTAAAATGACTACCGTGATCGGTAACGATAGCCCGAGGAACACCAAAATGAGTAATGACATGGTTGAAAAGGAATAATGTTGCAGTCTTCCCAGTATTATCAAATGTCGGCATTGCCTCGGCCCATTTAGTAAAATAATCAACAGCTACGATAATGTAACCATGCCCCCCGGCCGAGTGAGGGTGACATGTCATAAAATCAATGCCCCATTTAGCGAATGGACCTACTAAGACTACAGGATGTAGGGGAGCAGGATGCGACCGAATCTTCTGATTATAGGTCTGGCAGGCATGACACTTCTGAACAGCAATAATGCAGTCATGAAACAAAGAAGGCCAAAAGTAACCTGCATGTAAAATTTTCTGAGCAGTAGCATACCCAGACATATGACCACCACATGCTCCAGAGTGGTAGTCATTCAAGACTTTCTCAGCTTCGTCAAAAGTCAAACAACGCCGGAAGACAGAATCAATACCTCGACGGTAAAGAGTATCACCAAGGATGATATAATGACGTGCTTGATAACGAACACGACGTCATTCATTACTGGACAATGTAGGCCGGAAAGTTTGATTTTGGAGATATATAATGATGTCTCCATACCAAATATCATCAGTACTAATAAGGAAAAGTGACTCGTCAGGTAACGAATCAACTGCTACCTTTTCCGTAGTAGTGTGGGGAAAATCACAGATCAACTCAGCAAAAACTAGGGACTTCTTTGACGTGGCATGATCAAATTCTAAATCAAACTCCTGGAGAATAACAATCCACTTGGAGTACTTGCCCCCCAACAATTGACGTGTCAATATGTGTTGCATGGGGTTACAGTGTGAAATCACTGTAGTCTTCCTAGAGAGAATATAGTGACGAAAATGTTGGACTGCTTGAACGGCAGCCTTGGCCAGCTTCTCAACATGTTGGTACTTGACTTCTGTAGATGATAAATTTCTACTCAAGTAATAAATAACATGTTCATCGTGGTTGTCATCCTCTTGAACGAGGACCATACCGATGGTATACTCGGACGCAGCTAGATAAAGAAAGTAATCTCGACTATAATCCAGAGGGAAAAGAAGAGGAGATTTTGTGAGGGACAATTTCAAAGCTTCAAAGGCATTATTAGCAATTTTATCCCAGACAAACTCAGAATCTTTCTTTAAAAGACGAGTGAAACCTCGAGTAATCTCGGCGTAATTCGGGATGAACCGACGAAGAAAGTTTGCTTTCCCCTGCAAACTTTGTAACTGGCGTAAAGAAGAAGGAGGAGGGAGATTAAGAATTGCCTCGAACTTGATAGGATCAACCCAGATCCCATGGCGTGAAACAATGAAACCAAGGAGACGGCCGGATTCTATGCAAAAAACACTTTTATGAGGGTTTAGTCGAATGCGATAGAATCGACAACGAACGAAGATCGCACGGAGATGATTAGGGTGATCGACCCTACGTAAAGAGTGAGCCGACAAATCGTCCAGATAGGGTTGAACAATATGCTTGATATCGTGAAAAGCGTAAGACATGGCACGTTGGAACGTAGCACCTGCGTTCTTCAGACCGAAAGTTAGTTTCCTGTAGGCGAAAGTACCCCAAGGACAAATAAAAGTTGTTTTATGTTGGTCCTCGGGAGCTATATTGATTTGATTATAGCCGAAAAATCCATCCATGAGGGAAAAGATTTCACTACCGGCACAGTCATCGACGATTTGGTCAACGAAAGGGGTTGGAAAATTGTCTTTTGGACAAGCTTTGTTGATATCCCGATAATCAATGAAAACACGTATACTACCACCCTTTTTATCAATCGGTACTGGGTTATACACCCATTCTGTCAACGCCACAGGATAAATAAAACCAGCTTTAAGGAGTTTTTCAACCTCAAGTTTAATGGTTGCCGCTTTACGTGGATGGGCAGGACGAAGTCGTTGTCGAACTGGCTTGGCTCCAGGGTATGTCTTAATTTCGTGGACCACAATAGAAGGGTCAATACCCGGCATCTCTTCGTAACTCCAAGCAAAAATGTCACGAAATTCTTTAAACAAGGAAGTATAGGGGACAATTTCGTCGGGAGAACATGAGGCTCCAATATGAACGTTCTCGATGATTCTAGGTTTCACTGAGATATCTATGGGTATCATGGGCGAAATGTTACTAAGGTTCCCTTCTGCAAACACATCTCGGGTAGGGCCAGGAACAGTCGTAATAACAACAACGGTCGACGGAGTCGAAATCCGTTGGTAGTTCTCAAGAGTCTGTTGTTCCAGAAACAGTATGGAACGATGATGTCCATCGTCCCAAGGGTTGTCATCCAAGACGGACAAGATCATATCGTCATTTGGAAAAACAACACGGAAAGGATCAGGAGACAACTCCTCAAAAGAAGAAGTAAGAGGGTTTGTCGATTGAATAGCTTGGTAAGCAGACTCAACCGGACTTAACGGCATAACGTCACCGAAACGAACATGATCTCCAGGATCAGGGACTATCCAAGGGTCGGCAGACACTGGAAGTTCATGAGGCATGGTAGAGATCATGTTAATAGATGCAACTGACGGGCTTGAAATATTGGATGGTGGTGGTATGGAAAATGTACCCATTAACGACGAATCTTTCAAAA
This sequence comes from Picea engelmannii, assembly GCA_009831015.1. Classification (NCBI taxonomy): domain Eukaryota; kingdom Viridiplantae; phylum Streptophyta; class Pinopsida; order Pinales; family Pinaceae; genus Picea; species Picea engelmannii. The sequence continues at coordinate 6,118 of WSFP011435529.1, forward strand.
GACCGACTCCAACATTCTCATAACCCAGTGGGGTGTTTGCTATGAAAGGTACGTTTCCCATGCGAGTATCGGCATTAAATAAAGCAAGTTGATAAACCGTGACCACTTTGCCTTGGTGAGGAAAACGTAGGACATGGAAAAGGGTTGACACGACAACACGCATAGAATCGACCCAACTTCGTCCAAGTAGAAGATTATAATCCAATGGAGTATCGAAAACTTCCACTTCTATCTGAATGGTCTTACCTTCTAAAGTAACAAGAAACGACAGAAGAACACCATATGGCTTAAAATCGGAGCTGTTGAAGGCTCGCAAAGTGTTTTGTGATTCCGTTAACGGTGGAGATCCAATGGCTTTCCAACAAGAAAAAGACATTACGCACGTAGAGGCACCTTCATCGACGACCGTCCGACAAATGCTTTTGTCAGTGACCACAACCTGTATCTGAAACGCAAGCTATGGGGGTAACCTTGGAATATGATCATCCAAGTTAAAGACTATCAAATTTGAATCCGTAGGATCAATTCCACCTATCGCTTTCAACAGAGACCTTCTCTGTGTAGGACAAGACTGAAGGACTTCGAGGGTAGACATTGTTGAGGGTGCTTGGGCCAGATCTTCGACAATGCTATAGTTCTGGGCGGCCCTAGCATGAGGATTGAATGTCGACTTCTTAACGACGCCTTTGGGAGGTCGTAAAACCATATCAAGACTTGGTCTTTCGATATGAAGAGGACCATTGGTAGGTGGATTTGGTGGAGAAGATTGTACCAAATCGGGAGGTAGGTCTTCAACTTTCTCCTTAGAAGGAGTATAGTCATTATCTCTAGTGGTAAGTGTAACATTGTTCTTCATAGAATCACCAGTGCACATCAAAACATAGGACTGTGTAGAGGTAGATGGTTGGTCACGGATGACCAACGAAGCCTGTTGTTGAGACGGGAAAGGTTGAGACAAGACTGCCGACGTAGAAGGTTTCGGTGTTCCTTGAAGGAACTTGGTGACCTCGGCACGGCTTGGACAATCCTTCGTGTAGTGATCGTCACCACACATGAGGCAAGGATAGCGTGGCTTGCATTTATCATGGTCATCAACAGGAGGTGGTTTGGTTTGCTCGTTAGGATTTTTGTTTTTACCCTCCTTATTCTTGCCTCTCCCTTTTCTAGACTTAGTCTTACCGGCAGGTGTAGATTGAACAACGTTCACTTCTGAGGTTTTACCGGGGGGAGGAGCAGGAGACGAAGAACTTTATACATTAGAAGATGTAGATTTTGGGGTTGCGGAGGAAACAAAATGTGATTGGCTATGAGTGGAACCAATCACACCGTCGACTGCATGCGAGGCAACCGGAGGTGCAGAAGAGGTAGAAGTACCAGGATGAGGTAAGTCGGGTAGTAAATCATACAAAGTTCCCGTTTGCGAATAAATGAGATCCAAATACTGAGCTCAACTAATAGCCTAATCTTCTATAACAACACCGCCCATAGCAATGTCTTTAGCGATTTTTTTTACAAAAGATTTTGTAAACCATTCTGCCAGTAACTGATCAGGAAGTTCGAGTTTGATGAGACATCTCCTCCGCCGCCACTCATGAATATGATCAGATATATGAGTGCCCGAGCTTTGTTTAAAGGAGGTTAAAATCTCAGTTCCAGTATCATAACGGATCGGTAACTGGTAATGTGTCAAAAAGGCCATTGCAAGGGTGGTGAAATCGGAAAAGAAACCTCGCGGTAATTCGATGTACCACTTCGCAGCAGCACCTGTAAGAGTTCTTTGAAAAAGACGCAATCGAATGGAGTCGTCCATTAATGAGTTAGACGAACACCACAAATGGAAATTCATGACATGATTATTCGGGTCCTCTCCCGCCTTCCCATCGAATTTCAGAATGTCCGATGGAAGCTTTGCAGGAATAGCAGGACATTGGGGAGAGTGACGAATAGGATCATTGAGAATCCTAGATAAATCTGGCAAATCTAGGGTAGCAAGAAAAGGCAATTGTCGGTTCACCTGCGGATACTGGTGACTTTGGGGTGGAAGCCCTGTCGGTAGTCCAGTGGGAGCATATGCAGTTTTCCTCCAGAGAGAAGATCCTGGTTGACCCTGTGGTGGTAAAATAGGATAGTAACCCCAAGGATTTTGACCTTGAGTTTGGGGTTGAGTAGTTTGACCAGAACCCCAGATAGGATTAGTCACCCCTGGATATGGTTGGCCTGGAGTAGGGACAACTTGTTACCCCCCAGCATTTTGAGGAAAGTTTTGCATAAGTTGATTCCAATACTGGGCCAAAGCAGGAGGGATGTTTTATCCTAACGGCAAGGTCAGTGCCCCTACCAAAGGAATAGTTCCACCCGGAAGTTGTGTACCAACGGTAGGTTGGGAAATAGTTGCAGTATGTCCAGGAAAAGGAAAGGTACTACCCTGACCACCAACAGGAACTTGTACATTAGGTGCAACGGTCGGAATAATGCTACCAACATTAAGATTTCTAGTAGGAAACTGAGGGAGTGTCGGGATGAAACCGGGAATAGGATGCCCAGGAAGCTGAGGACCACCTGGAGAACCAGTGGGAGTTTGAGGTGGTGTTGGATGCGGAGCATTCAACATAGGATTTAACACATGGTAACCAGGAGGTATATTTGGAGTAGCCTCAGGAGTTCGCTGGGTATTAATAGGAGCCAGAGTGGTTGCCAGAATCGTAGTTTGGACATTCGAAGTAATAGCAAGATGAGCCATCTCGGGAGGGAGAATAAAACGATAAGTTGTAGTTGCTGGTGTCGTTTCTGGTTCAAGAGACTCAGGAGGGTTGATGATTTCGTAGACAGGGGATTCAGTACCAAACAAGACTCATCGGAAATCACCGGACCAAGAAGGATCTTGGCCTACTACACCGTGAGAAGGCCCAGTGATTGATTCAGTAGCTGGAAGATCGTCACCAGAAATATGAAAATGCCCGAAAGGTCGCTCACCACGATGAATACGATAATCCTCTATAGTATTGGTAATTCGAAATTCTGCAAGAGGATCAGTGGTTTGTACTTGGGGTGGTGGGGTAAAGACTTCTGGGACGTCACTTATGTCCACGTGTGGTAACGTAACAAGAGGGATTTCACCCGGACGAGGACAGTCCTCAGGGGTACCCTCAGGTGTTGTTGTGTGCAAAGGTTGTGAAGCTTCCGGATGTTCCGGAGACAAACCTTGCATCCTACGGGAACGTCGCGGGGGAGCAATTGTAAATGAGTAACAAACTCCTCAACGAAAATCCTAAGGTCGACTACGAGAAAACAACAACATACACTAGTAAACAAAATATAGAGACAAACACCAAGCAAACAATACCTTCTAATATCGAAGCCACTAGTTGGTGATGAAATCCATCGTCGTGACAACGAAATGAGAAGGGGCGGGGCTAGGGTGGAAAAGTTACGTTGACGACCTGCTTAACAGACTTACGCCCTGGTGCAAGCTTCCACGCCCGTAATTGTGGATTTACTCTCCAAGGAGCCTGAGTGAGTTCGATCAACGTCGATTCTAGGTACCACAGAGACTTTCCCCTCCACAGTCACCTTGGGTAAGAACCTAGAGAGAAATGCCACTAAGGTTACCACAGACAACAGTACTGCCTGGGGAAACAGTCGTCAGTCCAATCCACACGCAAAGGCAAGGTATCAAGCCCGAAATCAACTCAAAGGCTTCCACTCATAATTGTGGGTATACCTCAGAGTGACCCCCGTAATACGTGCAATCTCTACATCGATGCCAACAGAGAAAGTTAGTATCCCTGCCAACACCAATGCGACCTAATGCTTGACCCTTGTGTTAGAAGGGCTTCCCAGGACAATATGCGGCCAATGGAATTTTACACTCCCAATCTCAAGATCCTATTGTGTGTTTTTGAGCTTTGGAGAGTGTGTCTCTCTTCCTACTCCAAAGCACTATCCAAGCTAAATGTTGGTGTAAAAGAGCCCTATAAAAGAGTTACTAGATCACTTTTAATATTGCGCAGTGTTTTAAAATGGCTGTTGTTTACTCAGAGGCAACGAAAGTGAAACTTTAATGATGTGTGACTCTGACCCAATCAATGCAAAGATATGATGAAATGTAATCTTTTTCATTCGATGAATCCTAGTTATGGGAGAGAGAACAATTTTTTAATCAATCTTAATGCTATAATGCCCATGCAATGCTCAATTTCCGTTTTTGATATAAATGTAAATAATCATTTATCGATGAACAATGTCTAAATGTCTTTCTCAAAACTTCAATACGTTACAATTTTGATTTTCAATGGTGTTTCAAAGATAAAACAAAGATCTTGAAAGAAAACAAATAGTTCACTTTCCAAGAAGAACTCTAATGAATGAGAGACGAAAACCAAAATATAGAGATCCAACAAACAACCCAATCCAATACTTTCAATGAAAGCGAAAATAAAAACAAACCAAAAGTGTTTCTCAATGAAAATGAGAATTGTCGCTTTGGACCAACAAGTACAAGAGAAACATCAAAATATTAACTTCCAATCAATCACTGATTCTTAGCCAACACGACACAGTCAACTCCAGTAATTAAAGAGAAGAAAGGTGCCAAAAAGGGCTAAGAGATGAAAGTCAAGTGACTAAAGCAAGAACAAGCCTAGAAAACCTAGATCAAGTCCAGCAAGCAAGAGAAAACAAAAATAAGCAAGCTAGTAATCCAAATAGTCAAAAAGACTTAAATCAACCTTACTGAGTTATTGCAAAAGTCAGAATTTGATTTCAAAAATTTTTCTAAATCTGCCCGCAGGCAAGCCTTGGACACAGTGCGAGAAACTAAAATTCTCGTAGGCCAGTTAAGTGCAGACTGCGAACTTTTTGCACTGGAGTATATACGCAAGGTGCGAACTATCAGAGTTCTCGTAGGCTGCTAATGAGAACGGTGCGGGAATCCCTGGAACTAAAGAAAAATTTGAAAAATCAAGCAAAAATCAAACTGGCTTTTAGACCCAGAAGGTCACTCAGGGTATCCTGAGGACTCAGAGATTCATAAATCAGGAGAAAAATGCAACCAGAGCAAATGGCCACAGAAAATCCAAAAACCAAAAAGACAAAAGGGAAGCTTCCCCAGTGGAGTCACCAATTTTGTTATAGGATAAGTCTGTGAGTGCGGACACAAACCGACCTCCCTAGATCCACCTAGATCTAGAACAAAACGAGACAAAATACTACTCTTCCCCTAGATCTAGACTATTGAATGAACTAAGAGAAATGGATAGTGGGCATACCTTATGAACGCTCTCCTTAAATCTTTGTTGTTCCTTGCTCCGCTTCGATGCTCTTGCGCTGTCCAATCGCAACAGTACAAACCAATCAAAGTACAAGCAAATTAATATATTCAATACCTAGTCTATACATGTGATCAAGGAATCATGTAATAAGATGACATCATCATTATGGGAAAGGGACATATTCATGTATTAAATTAACTGAAAGTGAAACTTACAACCTGAGCCTTGATGTCGTAGGTCTCCTTTCAATGGCTCCTAGCTCTGACACACACACTTGCTCATGCATGAAGAAAATCAACCACATAAGATAACCTTGTTCTTGTCCTTTGCTGCTGTAGCATCAGTCCTCCATACAGTCTTGCACTAATTCTCCAATCAATCTCTTTCTAGATTGCTTCTAATCTTTCTTGTTAACCCTTTCCATGAGCAATCTCCTCAATATATAGGAGAATATAGTTTAGTTACTTGGATAGAGAATGATCCCAAGATATCTGGAAAGTCAGTATTTTGCCAACCATTTGAAATCCAACTCATCCTTCTAGAAGATTCCTTCTAGAAGGATCAAGCACTCATCCATTTTCCTTCTTTAGAAACATGTCTGCACCCTGACTTTGAGCACAGTGCGAGAAGTTTGCAGTCAAGCTAAAGGCAGCCTGCGGGAATTAAGGATTCTTGCAGGAGAGTATATATGCAGCCTGCAAACTATCTTTAAACTAAGTTTTCTGGAAACTGACAAGTGCAACCTTTCTCATGAAAATGTTCTCAGTAAAGAGTTTGATTTTCTATTATCATGACACTATCATGACATCATCCTGATGACCAAAAATATGGATAATAGTACCTTCAATACCTACAGGAGGAGTTGTGCAAGTGTCTATGACTCCACCATTCCATACACTAGGGTTGTATAATACCTTCCCAGGAGTTTCGACTCAGACAATGGAGTATTGAGAGATTTTTCAGACACAGGGACATGTGCTGAGGCAGTGTCCTATTATGAAGAAGTATACAACTACACCCAATACAATACAGTATGAGTTTTACACATCTACGACCCATGCCACAAATCAATTTAGAGCATTGGACATACTTGTTGATAGATTGGACCAGACATCATTTATAATAAAGGAAACCCTCTAGGGACATGGAAGAGGCCAGGGAGAAGAGGTTGGTGGTGGATTCAGAGGTGGGAGAAATGGAGGTAGAGGGTAGAGAAAATGTTACAAATGTAACAAACAAGGTCATTTATCCAGATACTTCCCTCACCCAAGACGACCATGGTGTTCGCACTGCAGGAATAATGGGCACGCAACTGAAGACTGTCCAAAATTGATTGCAAAGTGGGAAGATCGAGTTCATCAACGTAGAGATAATATCATAATCTCATAATTAAAAAGGAAAATTGAGGGAAAACTACTAAATATTAACATCATCACTCACAGATGAGAAAATACTGGGGTAGATGTAGTCAATCAACCCAAGATTTAGAAGGCTATTCCCAAATATGACGGGTATGACCCTGTGAAACAAAAGATGTTTTTTAAAAATGCAATAGAGATATTTAAGATCGTTACCATTCTAGAAGTAGTAGAGAATCCTCCTAGAGCTTCCTTTCAACCTAACCCTACGCAAGCCCCTACCTCACCACCAACACCTAGGAATTATGCAATTCCAAGAAAACACCTTGACCAATCTCAAAGTGTAATCAACCTGTGGTTTCAATTATTCTTTGGTATCCTAGGGGATGAAAAACTTACTGATAAGTTGTGCAAGACCCTGTACTTGATACTGGGGGATGAGGGAACCTAAGAATCCATGGTAAGGACTAACCTCCCTAAGAAGAATACACAGAGAATACAAAGAAGAAAGGTGTGAACTGGAAAAAGAATTTAGGTTAGAATCATATGTTAACATCCTAGATTTAGGATTAGATGTTAACATCCTACCTAAAAATACCTAGGAAGATTTGGGAAAACCTTAGTTAGTATATTCCGCCATCCAGTTGAGAATGGAAAATAAGTACTGCATCTTCCTAGTTGGAAAGCTGGAAAATGTGGAAATAGATGTTGCGGGAGTTAAGAACACAACTAATTTTGAGGTGATTAATTTAATGGGAGATAAGGATCCCTACCCTTCTCTACTTGGGATTGATTGGGAATATGAAAATTATGCTATTATTGATTTAAAGAGGGACACCATGACATTTGAAGAAGACATAATAAAATTAGTTTAACCCTTAGATCCTTATCTGGGGCCTAGATATGTTGAGCCAGTGGATCATAATATGGAGTCAGAGGCCCTTAACCAGTTGTACACCATCACAGTAGACATGATTCAACATTACATCAATCCTATGGAAAATAGATCAATAAGCTAGAGCAGCATCAAACCTGCTGATGAGGATTCTAAAGCAGTGTTTGATAGTTGGAAACAAGGTTCATATGAGCGATTTTCAAGGCGATGCACAATTGTCAGGGAAATAATATGGATTGGAACTAAGGTCAGAGAACCCCCTTCATACAATGGTACCTCATAGGTACACAGTTTTATCACCAGCATGGAAGAAAAGATAGAGGAGGAACAAAGGATCTATGTTCTTGACTTAGCTTTGCAAGATACCCTCGCTAGATGGTGGGCCACCCATAAAGCCTCCATTATAGAGTGGGAGGACACAAAGAAAGCCATATGATGTTGATTCCAGAGGAGGGATCAGTTGAAGGAATAAATTAAGATAGGTTTCCAATATGCGCAATTGTTCGACAGATGATCTGACCCTCTGATGCATATTGAGAATTTCCTAAAGCAGTGGAGAGTTTCGGAGGTACCCTCTCACCTAGGGGTACAAATATTTTTCCATTCATTGTGGCCTATTCTAAAGGCCTAGTATATACATGAGGAGACCAGAAGACAAACGAACTATTGGCATATCTTACAAGAATATTTCGGCAAGGATTTCTTCTTCACAAGTAAGTACCTGAGCTTAAGACCGTCCTTCAAAGAATCTGGGAAATTATTTTTACTGACTTTTTTAAAAAGAGATCATGTCCACTAGTATGTTATGACCATGTTCACTTGCTTCAGTCTAGTCAGAGTCTTGAAATTGATAAGATATATGTACCTTGCTGTAAAATTGAGATATACCTAGAAAACCATGACGATTAGAAGAGCTTAGAAACTTAGACATTAAAGAAACCAAAGGCAGTAGAGAGATTCATGATACCATACCTAATCACACTTGTAGCTCCTATAATCATCCATTGAAGTTGTGGAAAGTCAACATAGGAAGTGTAGAGAATCCTAAGATAGATTCTATATGAGACTACTGGGATGAGCAAGCTATGAAAGAGGTACATAGTCTATTGCAGGAGTATGAGGACCTGTTTCCAAAAATGTTCTTAGAGCTAAAAAGAATAAAAGGAGCCATGGGAGAAATGAGACTAGAGTTGAAACTTGGCTCAAGACCTGTGAAGCACAGACCATACCACCTCAACCCTAGAGTAAAAGAAAAGGTTAAGAAATAATTGGAAAAGATGCTTGCGACAGGACTTATTTTCCCTATTGAAGAAGCATAATGGATTAGCCCCATAGTTGTCCAAATCAAGAAAGGCACAGAAGACATCTGAGTCTATGTGGATTACAAGAGTTTGAATTCTACATGTGTGCATGATCTGTGTCCCACACCTTTCAGTGACGAGGTATTAGATCAAGTTGCGGGAAAAGAATCATATTCATTTACAAATGGATTCTTGGGATATCATCAAGTTAGAATCATAGAGTAAGACAATAAGAAGACTACATTCATAACATAATGAGGATCATTCGCATACAATGTAATTCCCTTTGGGATGAAGAATTCCCCTGTATTTTTCTCTTGAATTGTGATAGCATCTTTTCAAGAATTCACCCACAAGTTTGTAAAATTATATATGGATGTTTGGTTAGTGCACAGTATATTAAAAAATCATGTCAGCCTACTCCATTTAGTGTTTGATAAATGTCAGGAAATGGAGATATCTCTAAATATAAGAAAGTGTATTTTCTGTGTATCACATGGCAATTTTCTAGGCCATATTGTATGTAGAAAAGGAGTCCTAGTAGACCCAACTAAAGTTGCAGTCATTCTGAACATGCCGCCACCTATGAGTTCCAAATTGTTGTGATCCACACAGGGACATACAAGATATTACCATAGGTTCATCAGAAGATATGAAACTATTACAACGCGCCTTGATAAATTGTTGAATAAGTTTGAACTATTCTGATGGACGCTTGAGTGTGACAAGGAATTTGACATTCTAAAAGAGAAGCTAAGTACTGCACCAATCTTGATATTTTTGAATTGGGAAATTGAATTCCATGTACATGTGGATGCATTAGGCATCGCCCTGGGAGCCATTTTAGTGAAATTATGGGAAGGAAATATGGACCACCCTATTTAATTTTCTAACAAAAAAATATCGCAAGCTGAGTGGAACTACACAACCACTAAACGTGAAGATTTTTCCATGATTTATGCATTACAAAAGTTTATGCACTACTTGTTAGGCTCTCATTTCAAGTTTTTCACTGACCATTCTGCATTGAGGTACCTAGTCCATAAACCAATATTGGAAGGAAGAATTTGCAGATGGCTATTATTGTTCCAAGAATTTTCATTTGAGGTGATTGTCAAACTAGGAAGATGCAATGTAGGTCCAGATCACCTTTCTAGGTTGGAGTTAGGGGAAAGTGGCAGAGCAGTGGATGATCAGCTCCCAGATGCAAACTTGTTCCGTATTGATTCCATTCCAGAGTATCTTGAATACATTTTTGTCTTCCCTAGTATAGGAACCTTCCCAGAAACGTAATCGGCAACCCAAAAATGACATATGGTAGTTCTCACAACATAATATCAATTGATTGTTGGGAAACTTTACAAATTAGGACTCAACAACATCCTTAGGAGATGTGTTTTAAACCATGAAAGGGAATATTTCCTATGGGATTTCCACAATGGAGTTGTTGGAGGACATGTTGGAGGTAATTCCGGTGCACAGAAGGTAATTCACAATGGATTATGGTGGGCCATGCTATTTAAATATGCTAAGGAATATTCTATATCGTGTGAAATTTGCCAAAGATTAAAAAATTTGTTTCGAAGAGATGAATTACCCCTTCAACCAATCAAAGAACTGCAATCGTTTGAGAAGTGGGTTGTTGATTTTATTGGACCAATCAACCCCCTAACTAAGCACTCAAAATATAGATACATTATTACTACAACTTATTACATTACAAGATGGGATGAAGCAGAGGTAGTCCAAGATTTTTCTACAAACATAACTACTAAATTTGTCTTTGAGAATGTTATCACTCAGTTTGGATGTCCTAGAAATATAAACAATGATCAAGGTACTCATTTTATCAGCAATACAATTGTAGTGTTAACGAATGAGTTTCTTATACAACATCATAAGAGAATCCCTTACCACCAGCAAGCTAATGGTATGGAAGATTCCTTCAATAAAATTATGGAAAGAGGACTCACAAAAGTATGTTGCCTAAACTGGGAGGACTAGGATGATAGAGTTCTAGTAGTCTTATGGGCTTACCAGACTACCACGAATAAGTTACACAGATACACCCCATTTCAGTTGGTCTATGGAAAATAAGTAGTTGTACCTACAAAATTTATCACCCCTAGTATTTATATAGACTAGGATACACACATGATATATGATGAATCAATTGTGCAAAGGATTGCAGACTTGCTCGAACTTGAGGAAGCAAGATTTTTAGCGTATTTTCATCAGATAGTTGAGAAAGCAAGACATAAATTTTGTCATGATAATCATATTAAGTAAAATATATTCATGCAAGGAGATAAGGTTCTCCTATATGATATCCGATATCAAAAATAGCCAGGGAAGTTGCACATGCATTGGTTGGGTCCATTCATAGTTGCAAAAATCCGATACTCTGGTGCAGTCAGGCTCGTGCAACTAGATGGTATCCTTCGGCCAGGATGGGTGAATGGTGCCTGCCTAAAACCCTAAATTTCTCGTACTTGAGTCAGAGAAAGGTTGTTATAGGCCAATGGAGCATGTACAATAGTTAGATCTTCATTTCTTGCAGTTTTTTTTAATTTAGTTAATAAACATCAACGTGTATATTTAATGTGCCATGACATATATTTTGTTTCAGTTTAAGCTTTGATTTCGCAAAGAACTTCTTACTCAGCTGCTCAGGATCGAAAGAGCCACTGTTACATTTAACGAATTCATTTAATATGAAGGGGACCCCCATTATGGTTGGTGTTGGGCCCTTCTTTTTTGGATAAGAAGTTGTGCAAGGACTATAGTCCCAGTTTTGGTCTAGTATGAGTTGCACAATCTACAAAAGAAGATGGACAACAAAGCCAAATGAAGTAACATAAATCAATTGTGAAAATGAAAATGCAACACCAGCAAAGAAAAAGAATTTGTAACAAAACAAGAAAGTGTGCAAGCCAAATCCAGAAGACACGACTTAGATTATATACAGGGATGAATATAATTGTAAAAGGGTTGGTTGGTTAGTATCACAAGTGTAAGTTTTGGTCATAGTTGTTGTCTACTACTGAGAAGTCAGATTTTGAGCCTGTAATGTAATCTGTACACCATTTTTGGAATTAGAGCTTTGCAACATGAGTCTAGAGCCAGGAGTCTGTAATAGAGCACTACCTTGTATCTCTAAGATTGTAACTGAGAAAGACCCGAAGATAATATATGAAGAAGAATCCAAAATTTCAAAATATGTTGTGTCTTTCTGTGTTTATTCTTATGTATTGTATATTTATAGTACTTCTTTATGGTTCATAAGTTCCACATGATGTATCTGTGTTTGAATGATTTTCTGCAACATAAGTAGCTTTAGTTCTTGCATATATGAGTTCAAATTTGTTCTGTACTTAGATGTCTTGCGCAAGATCAAGGTGAATATTGATGGTTCTATGAACCCTTCTAATTATTCTCTTTTCCCTTCCCTATCTTTTTGTCTCGGCAACACTTTGGGTGAAACTTATTCTCTTCAGAGGAGATGAAAATGCAAACACTCTAGACTACATGGTACCTTTTTTTGGTAACATGAGAAGGACCCTGGTCTGATCAATCTTGCACCAACAAAATGGTTTTGTTTCCGAGACCAACATTAAAAGGGAACCTGTAGGGAGAATGCTTCCACGAATTCATAGATCTAATATTGACCAATGGTGGGAGATAAATTGTGATGTCTTCATATGGAAAGATGTGAAGCTAAGGGGAAAATTTGTGAAAGATACGTAGGAGGTAGTCTTTTACTCAAAAAGATTGAGTGACCAATACGAGATAGTTTGGGTTAAGTTCCTGGAAGAATTTTTCCACTGGATAGATAGGCTCCAAGAAGCTCTAGAGTTTAAAGAATGAGTGAAGAGGACTTGTACTTGGGATACAAAAATGATTGCAACACTTCATCAACTGGATTGTCCAGTCACGCGAGTGATTGATTTCTGGGTCAATGCCACATTAGAAGGATGCATTATTGAGTTTGGAGCTGAGAATCACCAATATTTTTCACAAGTAGAGACAGATTTCAAGAAAGATGCAAGGGGAATACTGCTAAGAAAAACCCCCCTGTGGATTAAAGTTTTCTTGATGGAAGAGGGGATGTTGACTATGTCCCCAACTGGGATGGTAGCGTAAATACCCTTACTTGGGGTAGGGAAAGGTTGGGGTAGATTCATGACATGAGAGAGGGGAATTGTTGTTTGATAAGCGGGGGGGAAACAACAAGAAATGGACTCAAGAGACGAGTGAGTGTTGAAAAGATCTGCCATAGTTGAGAAGTGGTGGCGCGGCAAGATCAAGAAAGTAGCAAGACATTCTAAGAAGTTGCGGAAAGAAGTCGGACCATGAGAAGTAGAGGAAAGACAGATGCAAGAGTTGCAGAAGATGAGAAGACAGGAAAGAATGACCAGTCAAATATTAAGTGAGAGAGAAGCACAAAGAAAAAGAAGTCCCCAAGAGGGTGGACAAGAAGGAGAAGGTGTAGAAGCAAGAGAGAAGGAATCCAACATGGATCTTGAAGAGGAAAGAGAAGATTCAACCTCGATGAGAGGAAATATTAGGAATATGACTGAAGAGATTGCTCTAGAGGAAGAAAATGAGACTACCCAGATAAAGAAAACTGCCCCAAAGCCAGTCACACCAACCTTGAATTTCCCATACCCCAAGTGGATTCTATACAAGTGGTAAGTTCGATACTAACCTCTTATGCTAATTTTGTTCCAGTACAATTAGTTAGTCAGTCACAACCAGGAAGTGCAAGTATAGGGAGGATATTGGGATCCCCTGGTAGATCGCAAGCAGGACCGTTAGTTTTCTTTTTTATAAGAGCAACAAGATAAAAAATGGCTAGTCATGCTGGAGGTTCGATTATACAATACCCATAATTATGGGGTAAGTGAGATGAAGATGTGGAGAAACATTGGTTCTTGTGAAAAACAATATGGAGATCTGGAGGGACTCTGTATGTGAATAAGTTTGTTGAGTTTCAAACTACCTTGAGAGGTCGGCTCTCAAATGGTACATGAATATTATTGGGCCAGGAGTGCCAGGAATGAAAGGTCAATAGTTCACACTTGGTGAGGTATGAACAAGTTTCATAGCAGAGTTTAAGATACCTCAGTTAGAACAACAAGCTCTTTCTGAATTGTGTGAGATCCAACAAAGGGAAGGTAAATCATCCTAGGAATACAACAATAAATTTAAAGATACTATAAGGAGGTTAGCACATCCAATCCATGAGGAACATCAAAGAGAATGGTATATTTAAATATGTATACCTCTAACATGGATTCCGCTAACGCAACAATGGAGAGACACTTTGACAGACACCTTGGAACAATCGATGAAGATTCAATCCATGGTTGGGTATCCTAGGATCCTGAGAGTGATCAGACCCCCAACAGATGCAAATCTTGTGCAACTACAAGGGAAAATATCAATGCTTATAGAAAATATTCAAGAACTGGCGATACCTATACTAGGATGAACACAAGTCTGGTGCATCAGATATTATATAGAAGGACATATGGTGAATGAATGTACACGAATGAGAAGAATGAGACCTCATAAGAATTTGATGGGACCCTCACCAAGACCCATGGCAGGAGTTGTGCAAGTGTTTGCAAGCAGCACCATCAGTTGAGTATTGTGATATTTGACGAATCGATGGGCATGGGTTGAGACAATGCCCCATTATGCATAAATATTCTATAGTACCAAATACTATACATTGTGAGTTTTGCGCATCTACCACACACACCACCAATCAATGTAAATTGTTGGATGCACTTGCATACAGGTTGGACCAAACAACATTAATGGTGAATGAAAACCCTCAGGGACTAGGAAGAGGTCGAGGAGGTGGAGAGGGAGGAGACTACAGAGGAGGAAGAATCAGGGGAAGAGGGCCAAGAATATGTTACAATCATGATGAGCAAGGTCATATGGAAAGAGAATTCCCTCATCTGAGGTGACCATGGTGCTCCCACTGTAGAACTAATGGGCATGCCACTGAAGACTTCCCAGAACTAATTGCAAAATGGGAAGATCAGGTACATCAACGAGGAAATAACCTCATTAGTTCAAAAATCAAGAGAGTTATTAAAGGACAATTTCCCAACCTCAATATCATTACTCGAGGAGGGGAAAAGAAATGAGTTGATGTTGATAATCTACCTCATATCTA
>ML867506.1:7772-21133 GCA_009831015.1 Picea engelmannii
ACCTTAAATCAGCATATATCTTCTGTACATTCACTCATAACTGAACAAAAACAACACTTATATCCTTAGTAACACAGTCTGAAATCAAAACTGATTTCCTGTACAATCTGTATGGACTGTACAGTTGCTAACAGTAGATACATTTCTTGTTTTTCGTGCCCAGAAATAGGTACAGATCCGTACCTCACTATACGAATATGTTATTAGCAGAAAAACTCCTAGA
Source organism: Picea engelmannii (assembly GCA_009831015.1). Lineage (NCBI taxonomy): Eukaryota > Viridiplantae > Streptophyta > Pinopsida > Pinales > Pinaceae > Picea > Picea engelmannii. The sequence goes on from ML867506.1 coordinate 7,996, forward strand.
AAATCGTGCCAATACACAGCAGAATTTTCTGAGTTAGTTGGAGCTGCAAGGCAAGCAAGAAATGCTGTACGACCTCTCCTCTAAACCGTACTGTACGGCCTCCACTGATGCTGAAGTTGTCTAGGAATGCGTGCCACTCTTCCTAGGGATGCGTGCCTCCTCCTGGCTGTTGAAACCCTTTCCCTCCAAGCTAAGAAACTTCCTTTGTATGCATGTCCCTTCAACTTCCCTCAAGTTCTCCTCAACAAGTGCGCCCTCATCTCCTAATGAGCTTCCTTTTATCAATTTCGAATTGTAACTCCTCTAACCCTTGATCTCCCTCAAGTGACTATTCACTTACCCTTGAGATCAACGGTCATGATTTAATCAATCATTGAGGTCACTTAAGTTAATAAAGTGACCCATAACATCATAAAGTCACTTTTAGATTTTGAAATTAAAAGACTCAACTTTATAAAATCACTTGATAAAGTCACTAGGAGAAAATTTGCTTGGTCACTTCCGCATGCTGAGCGCTGCCAATGCAGAAGTACCTCCAAGCTACCAAATCTCAACAAACACTATATCAAAACTTTATTTACATGGTTAGTTACAATAGGGAAAATAGCTTCCAAAGCTATATAATTCAACACCTAGAAGATTGTCCTAGAATTGTTTTGTTGCACTGTTAGTTTGTTTGATATCAAAATGCATCCAGTTTTCTTTTAAACATATTTTGAATTAAAAAAATCCCTTGTCATTGATATTCAATAAAGCCATGTCCATACATGCACAATATCAATAGATGTCCAAGTTACCTGGATGAGTAAGTATCTCATATATAGCATGAATCCAAACCGAGAATTGGAAGCATCTGCTTATAAAAGTTAACTAAATAGTAAACACTGAATACTAAATAGTTAAAAAACCAAGAAGCAATTTCTCCCATGTCTTCAGCTGCTTGATCCTCAAGGTTCTACAAGTCCTCAAGGCAAAAAGGAGGAGCCTCCTCCAATTGAAGCCAATCCAATTTAGGATCTAGCTCTTCAAAGTTCAGGTCAGTAGGTGCATGATCCAAACACGACATCATCATGAAGCATTGAAATGTGAGTTAAACTTGAAAGTTTAAAATTTAAATTAATCCTTCAAATTCAGATGCTTAAGCTATAGATCAACTGAACTAAGTCTTATGTTTTGTAGTGTCTCACCTTGTATTTGTGTAATGTCCCCATTTTGGGACATTATAACATTACAACATTTAAGAGTGCTATGCCTACCTGAGTAGCCAGATAGGGCTGGTAGAGAGTTCGGGAGATATTGAGGGGTTTATTTGGGCCCGACTTGCATCGTTCATCATCAGGATCCATTCCGCACAACTTGGCTTTGGTTCCGTTGGATTCCGACGATTTCCGTAATTTTGAGTTATTATGGGTCATATCTTAATTAAATTCACTAAGGTCATAATGGGCATATTACTTGGAGAAACCTCTTAGTGTAATAGCTCATCAGAATCGGGAAGAAGAGCACTACAAGATAAGATGTTGAGAAGTGACTTTCAGTGGCCGGAGAAGCCATAAGGATGGATACATAACTTTTTAGAGGTAAAATGGTTAATTAATTAATTAATTAAGTGATTTAATAAAATAAAGTAAAAGTCAACGAATTAGGGCTTCAACAACGAATTAGGGTTTAGAAAAGCTATAAGAGAAGGGTCAGCGACCTAATTCATCATTATGCAGATTATGACTTGTCATTGAGGAGAAGAGGCGCATCTCAGGAGAGATAGTTCAGTGGATTCCAGGAGGAAGACACCAGTTGGCTGATTTTGGTGTTGAGAGACACACCTTAGTCACCGGGGAGATCATTCAGGTCTTCCATCATTCTTCAACAACAATTACACAGTGTTCAGTAGCAAGGGTGCATTCATCCAAAGTGAGGGCACAACTTCTGAGAGGGTTTTTAGTCGACTTATCCCATCCAGGGAGAATTTCGAGATTTCCCTCGAACCCATTTGAGAGGAAGGCAAGGCGCATCTTTTACCTAGTTCCTCATCAGATTCCGACGGAGGAATCAACTGTGGCGCATTTTCCAGATTTGGACGTGCGACACTTTTGGCGGATACATTTAGGATTCCAGAGCGAGCATCGGGCCATATTCAGGGAAACCCTTCCGACCCATTTCCCAGTAGACCAAGGCGGTCATTTTGAGACACATCTCGTCCGATTCCGACGGTGGAATCACTAGGACGCATTTTGCCAGAGAAAGAGGGGCGAATTCCCCCAGGGGGATCCATCCGGGGTCCAAGCTCACCAGCAGAAGGGTCCGACAATTACCGGTACTGAGGACTAGAGCAGGGCGCATCATTTGGGACAGTTCCGAGGCCATTCTGAGAAGTACAACTCCTAGGGCGAACTTTCCAGACTTCCAACAGTTATTGTTACAGCTGCCATAGTCCCAACACATCCATTGATTCCGCAGTGCTCCCATATTCCGGGTATTATCTTTTCGTTGCTTATTTGTATTTCGGCTAAGATCCTTTGTCTGTTGATCTAGTTGAGTATTGTCAGTTTATTCAGTCGCATTCGACCATTTTGTAATCCACAGAGATATCATAATATAAACTTTGCAATCCTTTGTCGCATTTGTTATTTGTATGATCATTTGTTATGTCCTTTGTCGCAATCCTACACACACATTAGCAGCGTTTCCTAGACTAGCCAAGTCAGGAACATTACAATGGTATCAGAGCTGGTTTTCCTGCCAGCCTAAGGGGAAAATCAGATAAGGATGTAGATACATCATTACCAGCGAGTGGATTGATAGGAGCACAGATGGAGCCTACACCCATTAGATGCAGGGAGCGTTGCTACATATGCAAAGTGCCTTGGAAGCCAAATCACCGATGCAGGGGTAAAGGGAAGGTGCACATTGTTGAGGTGCACTATAACAACGAGGATGAAGAGATGCATGTGAATGCAACCATAGATGCCTATTTAGAGAAGTCCGATAAGGCTAGTGACTCTTGCGCATCTGACGGACAGTTGGATGGACAGGATGATAGCACATATCCTTCATCTTCCCCATCAGGTAATGTTGAGGATTCAACACTTCAGCATAGTGGTGACACTTGTGAGGATTCATATGTGTTGGCACTTAAACATGATGAGCTTAGGAGGTTGGATGACCTATCGGTGGGTGTAGACATGGCTTCCAGGAAGTCATGTATGGAGAATGATGAGCTTCCTATGATGAGTGAGCCACATTTTCATCTTCTCAGTCACCTATGCTAGCTATGACACATGAGGATATCAGTGGCATTCCTGATATGGTAGAGGAGCCTTGTGTGGGGATTGTACACAAGGGACATATGGATTTACAGACCCAGGAGGAGAGGTATGGCTTGGAGTTAGTTGACCTTACACATAGCTATCAGTATGAGGAGAGTGAGTCACCACTCTTGGAGTTTCCACTGATGGACCAGGTTGAGGAGACCGATAGCTTGTTGGGACACTTACTCCTAGGATCGATCTGCAGTGATGAGGAGGCACTCCTTATTGGACGGGATGACCATAGCACGTGTCTGGACACATCTGTATGGGATCCAGGCGCAGATGATATAAGTAGGGTGAGTGCACAAGAGGATACAGCTGCCCATACAGGATATGGTGCGATCCACATAGGGTCCGCAGTTGGTGATGCCGTGCAATGGCATACATGAGGACTTAGTAGCACAGGGGACAGTGGGCAATTCAATGCCTTATATTTTGAGGAGTGTGTTGTTGGGGATTCCGTTTTTGACACTAGCAGTGAGAAGCATGAGGTAGCACCTCAGCAGGATTGTGACCAGGAGTCACGACAGTTGGCAGGACAGTTGAGAGTCAGTGAGGGCATGATCATGGCAACCACTAGATGCATTGATGATACACATGCATTGGTGGCAAGTTATTGTTGGAGGGCCTCGATGACACAGGGTAGTTCAGATGGGGGACTTGTCATTGATGACTTCCATACACCCAGGGAGAGAGTGATTGTGATGAGGGCCGACTACTAGCAGTTGTTGATGGATAGGGATTACGTATTGGAGGTTGGCAAGATGTATCACAGGGCACTGAGGGAGCAGGAGGTTGAGGTGGATTGACTCACTCATGAGTTGGTGAGCACATAGAGATTCTTGGAAGGCACATAAAAGACCCTTCAGGAATCAGAGTCTAGATCAGAGGAGCTCCTTAAGGAAACTAGACAGAGATCCACTACACCTATTTCAGCAGAGAGTCAGATATATCCCTCAATCACATTGCGAGAGGATGTTGGTGGTTTAGCAGTGGAGCACCAGTTGAGGGAGGAGCATGAGGAGTACCCAGGATCACTGATGAGTATAGAGAGATATGATTCAAAGATACATGAGGATATCCATAGGTCACAGGGACCACCCTTCACGAGGGGTGTTGAGACAGTTGGGCACACATGTACACATGGGGATTCCAGAGCCAGGGGCATTTCTGAGGACACTTCCATTTATGTTCCAGGATTGGTTGACCTTCATGTAGAGGATTACCCGGTAGTACACTCAGGATCCATGATGTTGCAGGTGTATACAGGAGGTCACATGAGTATGCAGGGGCACACAGTGATGAGTGGTAGTTCACAGAGACATACAAAGGTGTACAGTGGGATTCAGGGGGACGCACTGGATGGTAGGGAGGAGATGTACTTAGTAGAGCATGGAGATTCCTCTCCCTTGCAGCTGTATACAGATCTGGGAGATCATCTTCACCGTAGCAACAATTGTGTGAGTGATGATGGATGGAGGATGATTGATCCACAGTTGGTAGAAATACCTACTATTGTACTCGATGGTTGGTGTTCAGTGATGATTATAGGTGATTATTTACCATGGGTGTCGATGTACGAGCTTTTGGTTAAGTCCTTTGGATTGACCAAAGCATATGCTACTTTCCAGTCCTATAGTTGGTTGCAGATATTTATGATAGCCTTTCCCGATACTTTCATCATTAATAGCAGCACAGGGGGAGCTAGACAGTGGTAGGGGGCATGGAGAGTTGGTAGGTCGAGACCACTTAACAGGAGTGTCTTGATTGCATACATCAAGATAGGGGTGGATCATCAGGCGCAGACAGTTGAGGCCCTGGGCATGATGAAGAGTATACTAGGCCATGGGACAGAGGATATCTCAAAGGTTGCTACATATTCAGAATCTCATTGGGATGAGGGTGGAGTGATTTCGACAGTTACCATTAGGGCACATCAAAAGTTAGTGGGGATTGGAAGTGATGAACTTCCAAATTTGACATGGGATCCAGGAGTCCATTTGGTCAATAATTTGTTTCATCTTATGAGGATCCAGGAGTGGAGGATCCAGAATGGATACTTTGATCAGACAGTCATGATCAGAGTAGAGCAGCATCAACATGATGGTCCCTATCAGAAACTAGCATGGGACCTTGGGATTACAGGGTTGGGCATTTCATTGATTGGTGGAGATGAGTGGACCTTTGCAGGGGGTAGTCACCTTGATTTTCCATTGAGTTTCAGTATTGGGGAGATCATGTCACTGGCTGGTGATTCGTTGAGGTCTTGTAGTACCTCACTATGTCAACAACATGTTCAATCGGTGGGGGCCGTGTTGGGTTTTGTATGGTTTGGTAGGACAGACTCATTTCGGTTTGAGACTGTGTGTTATTTGCAGGAGACTCATGGTAGTGATATGTTATGGGATTATATCTCACGAGGCATTGCAGTTCACATTCTGATAGGGGATCCAGGGATTGGAATGCTTGGTAGTTCAACGTTTGATGGAGTTGAGTTTCGAGTAGAGTGGTTGCTCGGGGAGTTGACTGAGATTCTTTGGCCATTGATCATTCTACTCATCAGGAGCATGTGGGTGTCATGCATGGTTAGCACTTGGAGAGACTACATCTTGAGGGGAGTCTACCTTGTGTCACACAGGTGGATATGGGACCCCGATATTATATGTAGTTGGATTCAGTTATTGCTTGAGGACAAGCAATATTTCGGCAGGGAGGACTGTAATGTCCCCATTTTGGGACATTATAACATTACAACATTTCAGAGTGCTATGCCTATCTGAGTAGCCAGATGGGGGTGACAGAGAGTTCGGGAGATATTGAGGGGTTTATTTGGGCCCAACTTGCATCGTTCATCATCAGGATCCATTCCACACACCTTGGCTTTGGTTCCGTTGCATTTCGACGATTTCCGTAATTTTGAGTTATTATGGGTCATATCTTAATCAAATTCACTAAGAGGGTCATAATGGACATATTACTTGGAGAAACCTCTTAGTGTAATAGCTCATCGGAATCGGGAAGAAGAGCACTACAGGATAAGATGATGAGAAGTGACTTTCAGTGGTCGGAGAAGCCATAAAAATGGATAAATCACTTTTTAGAGGTAAAATGGTTAATTAATTAATTAATTAAGTGATTTAATAAAATAAAGTAAAAGTCACTTGGAGGGAAAAGGTCAACAACGAATTAGGGTTTCAGCAGCGAATTAGGGTTTAGAAAAGCTATAAGAGAAGGGTCAGCGACCTAATTCATCATTATGCAGATTATGACTTGTCATTGAGGAGAAGAGGCGCATCTGAGGAGAGATAGTTCAATGGATTCTAGGAGGAAGACACTAGTTGGCTGATTTCGGTGTTGAGAGACACACCCTAGTCATTGGGGAGATCATTCAGGTCTTCTATCATTCTTCAGCAGTAGTTACACAGTGTTCAGCAGCAAGGGCGCATTCATCTAGAGTGAGGGCGCAACTTCTGAGAGGGTTTTTAGTCGACTTATCCCATCCAGGGAGAATTTCAAGATTTCCCTCCGACCAATTTGAGAGGAAGGCAAGGCGCATCTTTTGCATGGTTCCTCATCAGATTCTGACGGAGGAATCAACTGGGGCGCATTTTCCAGACTTTGATGTGCGACACTTTTGGCGGATACATTTGGGGTTCCAGAGCGAGCATCAAGCCATATTCAGGGAAACCCTTCCAACCCATTTCCCAGTAGACCAAGGCGGTCATTTTGAGACACATCTCGTCCGATTCTGACGGTGGAATCACTAGGACGCATTTTGCCAGAGAAAGAGGGGTGAATTCCCCCAGGGGGATCCATCCGGGGTCCAAGCTCACCAACAGAAGGGTTCGACAGTTACTAGTACCGAGGACTAGAACAGGACGCATCATTTGGGACAGTTCCCAGGCCATTCCGAGAAGTACAGCTCCCAGGGCAAACTTTCCAGACTTCCAGCAGTTACTGTTAGAGCTGCCATAGTCCCAGCGCATCCATTGATTCCGCAGTGCTGCCATATTCCGGGTATTTTCTTTTAGTTGATTATTTGTATTTCGGCTAAGATCCTTTATCCGTTGAACTAGTCGAGTATTGTCAGTTTATTCAGCCACATTCGACCATTTTGTAATCCACAGAGATATCATAATATAAACTTTGCAGTCCTTTGTCGCATTTGTTATTTGTATGATCATTTATATGCTGTAAACGATTAATCCTACACACACATTAGCAGCGTTTCCTAGACTAGCCAAGTCAGGAACATTACAATTTGCTTGTTGCAATGTCAAAGATTGCATTGGAAAAATACAAGGTCATTTAAGCGCTTTTGTGTTAATTGATTGTGCTTCTTGGAATGCATTTTCTCAAGCATGCTCTAAATTGCACTTGCAACCTCAAGCATTGCAACTCTGATTTAGGATTTGAATGTCAAATCTCTTAAGTGTTGATATTATGGTAGCTGCGGGAGGTATTAACCTCTACGTGTAACCTTTGACGAGACTATAATATTTCGAGAAGCAATAGAAACCCTAAACAGATGTGTAGAAACCCTAGACAACTTATCGGCTCAATAAAAGAATTAATATTTAAGTGTTAACCTCCAAAAAGAAGAAGTCGGCTTGGACAAGAGACATAGAGCACTATAAATAAAAGGGCGCTAGAGCTCATTTGTCATTCACACCCTCCCAACTGCATAAGACTAGTGGTGCGGAAGTTTGGAGAGGAGCTACAACTGGAGTTGCAGCTGCTGCAACTGGCATTTCGGTTTTGGCTTGGACTTTCTCTTGGTTATGGTTTGGACTTTCTACTTGGCCTTTGGTTATTCTTGCTTGGTGTAATAGCCTTAGAGAAAGGTGCGCTACCTTAGTTGGCTATTGGATTGCTTTTAGAATTACTCTCTCTGTCAAGGTTAAGGTGCTCGGGGGTGGCCTTTGTGCCTATATGGTTGGGTGACAATATTGCTATATTGTCTACGGTGAAACGAGCACACCTATTTTTCTAACATTAAGATCTAGCGTATCATTGCCAAAGTTTTACCACCAAAGACCTAACAACTAGAAAGGGTTCAAGAGTTGAGATAGAAGACAATAAAGAGAAACAAGATAATAAAATTTAATAAAATATACAAAATAAAGAAAATTTAATGAATTTTGATCAAGCCTTAAAGGGTACCTGGCAACATTTTAGTCTTTTCATGTATAGCATTGGTATAGGCAAACGATTTGATAGGTTCCGTATAATCTTGTAGTTGCGCAATGACATGGTGTTAGGTCTCTTGATCGGAGAAGCACCTTTCTATGCATGTCATAAGCCCTTTACCTGTTGTTGTTCTTCATATAAGATATGATAAGATTGATATTCAATTACAATGATGAGTGTTCCATATAGAGGGAACATAAGGTGACCATCCATGAAAGGATGCGTCTCTTGAATAATTAATAACTCTTTATTACTATTATCATTTACTTATTATATACTAAATTTAATAATCAATAATAATTATATTATTGATTATTATCTTTAGAGAATGTCTTCCCAATGTTGTCCAAACATCAACACTCCCTCTCAACAAGGGAGACATTCTGCAACATGCCACTCTTGTCTTTGAAGTATACAAACTTCACCCTAGACTCATGACACTTGTCTGTTAGTCTTGGGAGACATCGCTCTCCCACCTGAACCGAGGAGAAACTCCTTCTGTGACTTTCCCTCCGAGCCAATTAACTCTCTCTAAGATTATGCTCACTTTGGGTCCACATGTAATATCATATAGCATCTTGTGTCTTTATTAGTCCTTGTCAAGTCACCATGACTAGGACAAAGTACACACCAAGATCTTTCACCACAGGCACACACCTATGAGTGAATGTTGACTTGATGCTAACTGACACTTGGAAAGCACTTCAAGCACCTCAAGTCCATATTATTCCTTGTCATGATCAAGGAAGGACTACGTTTGGGCCCATTTACCACAAGTGCACCTTTATGATAAATGTATTCTATCTCCCTTGGTCTGCAGCTCAATCTAGGAGAAGTTTCGCCCGATGCTGAAACATTAACACTCCCTCTTAGGTATCTTTCCATAGTAGTACACAAATACTGCCTAGAGACTCACAATCTCTGCCAATGGTACACAACCACCATAGTAGCAAAAGGTTTGTCACACATGGCACTCCCATGTGGACTTCTAGAGGCTACTCCCTCTAGGAACACTTAGGGTCAACTCCCCATAGTGTGAGACGTCAAGGGTCAACTCCCTTGACATGTCCTCATGTTCTCTCTACATGGGACGATGGGCTATAATCCCAAATGCACTTATTCCTTCTCGAATAAGTGTTCCACTTATCCCTTCTCGAATAAGTGTCCTCATAGATCACCTCAACTCAATTCACAAAGGAGTACGATCTGGAGAAAGTTTGTCACACATGGCACTCCATGTGGACTTCTAGAGGGTACACCCTCTAGAAACACTAGGGTCAATTCCCCATAGTGTGAGACGTCAAGGGACAACTCACTTGACATGTCCTCATGTTCTCTCTACATGGGACAATGGGGTATAAACCCAAATGCACTTATTCCTTCTCGAATAAGTGTTCCACTTATCCCTTCTCGAATAAGTGTCCTCACAGATCAACTTAACTCAATTCACAGAGGAGTACGATCTGGAGAAATTTTGTCACACATGGCACTCCATGTGGACTTCTAGAGGCTACACCCTCTAGAAACACTAGGGTCAACTCCCATAGTGTATGACGTCAAGGGTCAACTCCCTTGACATGTCCTCATGTGCTCTCCACATGGGACGTTGGGTTATAAGCCCAACCAAACTTATCCCTTCTAGGATAAGTGCCCCACTTGTCCCTTCTTGGATAAGTGCCCCACGTATCCCTTCTCGGATAAGTGTCATCACAGATCAACTCAATTCAGTCACAGAGTAGTACTATCTGGAGAATGTCTCAGGAAGTTGCAAACATCAACACTGCCTCTCAGCGAGGGAGGCATTCTCTGCCATGCCAAGTCTATCACGGAAGTGCTTGAACTTCGTCTTGGTTTGGTAAGAACATCAGCAATCTGCTCATCTGTAGGAAGGTACTGCACCAATACTTCCTTCCTCTGCACCATGTCTTGGATGTAATGGTACTTGATCTCAAATGTGGTTCGATTTGTCATGAAACACTGGATTATCAGAGATCTTCACACAACTTTGGTTACCATAATGAATAATGGTGGAATCCAGCACATGTTCGAATAAATCTGCAAGGAGCTTGTGAAGCCACACTACTTCACTGATTGTCATACTTAATGTAATGTACTCTGCTTCTGTTGTGCTCAAAGCCACATAAGTTTGTTTCCTGCTACACCAGGAAACCATGGAAGATCCCAAAGTGAAGCAACACCTGAAGGTGCTCTTTCTGTTCATTGCGCTCCCTGCTCAATCAGAGTCAATATATTCCTACCATATCATATCAATACTGGAAGTATATCTCAGACCATGTCGAACTGTGCCTCGCAAGTATCTCAACACATGCTTTGCAACAATCTAGTGTGTCTATCTCAACTGACTTATAAATTGGCTAAGTGCACTCACTGCATAGCAAATATTTGGTCTAGTGTTAACCAGATACATCAATTATCCAATCAACTGTCTATACAGATTCAGATCAATTTCGTCATAATCGAGAGAAGAGACACTTAGTTTCTTCATATTCATCATCATTGGTGTAGCCACGGGCTTCAAGATCAATATCTCAAACTTCTTCAATATCTCAACTTTGTTCTTCCTCTGACTTGGGAAGATCTCACCAGTTCTCTGCCACACCTCTAGTCCCAAGAAGTAGTGCATCATACCAAGGTCCTTCATGTCAAACTTAGAGGCCAATGCATACTTGCATTCAACAATAAGGTTCTCTGTATCGGTGAGGAATAAATCATCAACGTAGAGGACCAAAATCAGGGACTCACCATTAACAGTCTTGTAGTACAGGCTAGGATCGAAAACACTTTTGTTGAAGCCCAAAAATCATCAGGTGTCCATCAATCCTTGCATACCAAGCTTGAGGTGGTTGCTTGTTTCCATACAAGGCCATTTTCAACCTACACACATGTGACTCCTCATGTATTACGAAACCATGGCTACTTGAAGTATACTTCTTCCTCAATCTCTCCATTGAGAAAGGTTGTCTTTACATCCATTTGATGTACTCTCTAACCCATGGATGTTGCAGGGGAAATAATCATTCGAATAGAAGTGTATCGAGCAACAGTAGAAAATGTCTCCTCATAATCTATTCCCTCCACCTGAGAGAATCTTCTAGCAAGAAATCTCGTCTTGTACTTTTCGATGCTCCCATAAACTGTGTTTTTGATCTTGTAGATCCATTTGGAAGTCACTACAGACTTCCCTTCAGCTCTCGGAACAATATCCCACACATCATTCTTCATTATGGATTGATACTCCTCCATCATGACATCTCTCCATATTGGATGACTAGTTGCCTCCTTATAACAAGAAGGCTCAAAAATGAATGATGTGGCTCATAGCTGTGGCATAGCATGAATATCTCTAAATTTTCTTGCTCTCTCGAAAGGTACCATGAGGAGTTGCATGTCCTTCTGCCTCCTGCAGAGTCTGACCAGCCCATGCAAGTATCTTCCGTCCTACTGCAATATCTCTGGAAACATTAACTGGAGCTACAGGATCAAATGGGATCAATTGACTCAACTATCTCCCTCTGAAAGGGATTGTCATCTTGGACCTTATTTGACATAAAAAGGTTTCCTCATGAAACCAATGTCTAATACATATGAAGGTTCCCTCGTGGACTCAATGTCTCACAAGACATATCGAGGTTTCCTTGTGAAACCAATGTCTTGGTTCATTCATCTGACCATCTAAGGCTTGTCAGGATGAAGTCTACACCATCTTGCTCGTCTGTGTGCTGAAGCCTAGATGCTTTATCTGCACCATGTCTCGAATGAAATATTGCGAGTAGCCTCTGAAGCCTCACTGCTTCCATACATCCGAAGACAACCTTGCTGAACTCACTGTCTCACTGCTTCCATATGTCCGAAGACAACGTTGCTGAACTCACTTGTCCATACGTCGGAAGACAGGTCCATTATTCATGCAACACGTTCATTGTCAAGGTTTTAGAAAACCATCATTACTTCGCTCTTGGTATTCGGGGGAAGCAGAAATGCAATTGGGCATCACAAAACTTGCAGCCAATTACACAGGCAAGTAGTGACAGGCTCACCCTATTGATATACACACAAAAGGAGGGTCATTGGAAAAGAGTAGATGCAAAAGCAGGTCAGATCATAGTGGTTCCCTCCTTCAGGAAGAATTCGAGAAGTGCACCTCAACTGCACAACTATGAAGCCAATTTCATCGATATGGATCCAAACTCTCTCATGCTTCCTCAATACATGGATGCACACTGTTACATGTACACGCATGAAGATATGATTAACACTAACAAAACACGAAGATTCCGCCTCATTAACCTCTTTCATTAATGAAAATCGGGTGCCTTGTTGTGTAGATCGAATGGCTTCTCAGCCTCCTCAGAGCCACCTTGATGCTTCTTTGATGCCGAAGGCCAGGAGAGGAATTGCTCATTTATCTGCTCTTTGCCCATATAAACTATGGCCCCTTTCTAATAGAGACCCATCTTAATCTCGAGAATCTATTATGTGTTGTTGAGATTTGGGTACCTTGGAAAGTGGTCCCCATGTGCTTATGAGTCTCTAAGCACAAAGGGGGAAGACTTTTACCCTCATACTTTACTTTATGATTCTAATTTCACTTTGACTTAGGAGTTTTAAGTCAAAAGTGA
>ML867507.1:9777-21133 GCA_009831015.1 Picea engelmannii
TCCTTGAATCAAAAGAGTACAAATCATGATAAGCCTTTGTCACTTCCAGTCCCAACTCTTCCATGACTATTTTGGGCATGAGGTTGTGGGAAGCTCCTGAATCCATGAGGCAATTATGCAACACTTTATCATGTATGTTCAGGAAGGTGTAGAAGGGAGGGGATGAATCATCTCTATCTTCTACCATGGGACCTAGGACGAATGCTGGCTTTTCATCTTGGAGATTTATTGAGTCCGTGGAAGGCTGGGGGGGGGTCAGATTGTAGCAGCTTGGCGAGGGACCTTTTGAAATCTTCATTTTTAACTAGCTCGGATAGGGGCACAGGAATTCTAATCTTCTGAATCTCATGCTCAAAACTAAAGGAGGAGAGAGACTTAGGAGCTTCCCTTACCTCGGAGGCGGGTTCCTTGGCTGCTGGCGAAGCATTCTGCGCTTTCTTTTCTTTAGTAGTGGTTGCTGCAGCTTTAGTAGGCCTTTCTGCTATGAGGGGATGATCATGGCTATCAAAATTTCCTTCTTTCTTTTTTGACCCGAGATTCTATCTGTTAGAGGTGTCGCTGGCCTTTTCTCCTTTACTCAACTCGTTGATTTGAGTGTTGATAAGGGATTCTTGTTATGCAGATTGAGTCGAATGAGGAAACGTGGAAGTGTCCTCGATGCAGTGAATTTCAGGGTCAAGTTCTTCTACCTCCTCTCCTTCCTCATGAGAAACCATGCTGTTTTGGAGAGGGGTATGAATCCTCTGATCATCTCTGTCTCTGCTCCTTTGTTCCTTTGGAAAAGTCTGTGGCATATTGTTACCAGGCCTCCTGAAACCTCTGTTATCAGTATTATGGGGGTTTCTCTACGTGGGCTTCCCCTCTAACTCCCACTTCTCCATCCTAGCTGATAGAGATTTCAACACTTTAGTTACCTCATCCATTTGAGGAGGAAGGGGAGAAGAATAGGATGAGGAGGCTTCAACTCTCCTCTTGGGTATGTCTTTGTTAGCCTTACTCCTAAGCCGGTCAACAACCAATATATTAGACTCTACTTCTACGGCCGCGTCCTGTATGTGCGCCAGAGTGGCTGCTCTCCTTTCCCTCAACAGAAGGCATAAATCGGGATCAAAAGCTCTAGCATAAGTGATATTCGCAGAGGCTTCTGAGGGCTTAATCTTAGTGGGGATTTTATGATACATCTTATTGAATCTCTTAGAGAAGTCAGAGACAGACTCTCCTTCTTTTCTCTTCAAGGACCCAAACTCTGTCATGTAATACATGACGTCTTTTTTGTCTCCCCATTGTCTCAGAAAGGCGTTATCCAAAGCCTCAATCCCATCTGTTTCACCCTTTTCGTCACCTTGGTGATAAAATAAGAGGTGCTTACATGCCCAGTTGGGTCCTGCTGAGCATGACAGCTGTAGAGGAAAAAGTTAGAGAAAGAAAAACCAAACTATAAGCAAGAATTAAACTAATACAAACTAAAATAAAAAGCATAGGGACATAGAGATAATAAAAGCACAAACACCCATGTCACCAATGTAATAGGCTGGTCTATTGATGAAATCAAAGCACCAAGAAGAAAGGGGACAATGAGTCCCTTCTTCCTCCAAGGGAAGGCTCTTGGGCCCTCACAAGCTTACTCTCCTTACAACAAGAAAATGAAAATGGTGATGAAAGAACTCCTAGCACATCCATTCAATGGAGAGGTGGATTTCTCAATGAAATGATGCCAATGTGTCTTTGTCAAGGATGGAGTCCTTAAAACAATCTAGGAAGCATAACATTACATGAAATTCCTTGAGAAAATGAGGTGCATTCATGGCTTTTTATAGCATTGCATTGGGTTATTGTGTAACTCCTTTGTAGTGTGAAAAGAGGCTCTTTAGGGCATTATTAGGTCTTTGACCAGCCTACCATTCAGATTCAGCTCAGATTTGAGGGTCAAATCGGCTTGGGAGCTGATCCATAAGTGGTTGGGAGGCCGACCATTTCAATAAATGCGCCGTTTAGCAGGTGCGTGGATTTCTGCGCTAACAACCGTGCATCGTGCACATATGCACACATGCTACGTTTCTATTCCGCGCATGTGCACGCGCGCCCAACTTCTGTAAAACGCTCTTCAATTTTTCATTACTTTATATAGTTTTTTGCCCTTTTTGAATGCTGTGGTATTAATTCAAGTCCATGCATGACTTCATTACTGTTTTGACGATGCCGAGTTCTTGTCGCCATGTGCGGACGAAATTTCAGTGATAACAGATACCCCCTGATGGATGAGGTTAGGAGCATACGTATAGCCGAAATCAATCAATGTTTCTTCTACTGAGAATGTTGTTGTAAGATAGAGCAAATAGTGGGATCGTTCAGAGCAATCCTTTGGAGGAGAAAGGAACCGGTAGGACCCGACCTTCCATAAGGTGCGTAAAAATATACAACTGTGTACAAACGAGGCGGGCATGCCCCATGCTCATGTTATGTAACCCTGGAAAAAGATGACTGAAGTGTTTGTGTAGACAACTGCAGCGCCCTCGAGGGCGGGAGATGATAAAGGCAGAAGAAAATTCTGCAAAGGAAAATACTCTGAATCATAGGCAGTGATCATGGTAATAAGTAGTAGCGATGATGTGAGCATTGATAGCCTAGCCAAGTCCAGAGGTCTTTGGAAAATAATAGAAATAACTGCAATAGTCGCAAAGTAAGACCCACCATAACATGAGAAAGTCTTGGCGTCGAATGTTATGGGGGCCAATGAAAGCAGGGAGAAATGGTGTTTCCCCCTATGTCGTCCGAAATCTCTCATTAAATGGAAAATGAGAATCAAGATATTGTCGCCCTTTTGGAAAATTGTGCTGATGTCGACAAAAGGGGAACACGACTCCCAGAAGCAAAGGGCTTCGTGGAATCTACTGAGGTGAGGAAGTGGCAGAGGTACATGGACGAAGTCAAAAAGTGGGAAGACTCAAGACTTCCCTTGGTTGAAGGATGTATGATATAAAGAGCGGCCGCAACTGTGTGACAAGGTCAAGTGTCAGGGGGACGACAAGACCGGTGATAAGTTGTGTCAGAGGTGGGACAAGGTGAACAAATTCAGAGGGTATAGGTAAGTGATCTGTGGAGTACTCTGAAGATATGGACGATGCCGGGAAGGGTAGATGATAAGTAATGCTTCAACCAAGGGTGACATGGGTTGCGTGTGGCCAAAAGGAAGCAAGTCGCCAACGATGACGACAAAAGAAAATGTAATGACTGAAAATAAAGGCGTTTGTACAATAAATAACGAATAATTGGGGAGAAATGTACAAATACAGAAACGGGTGCCCCAGTATGATATGGGTGGCCCACGGAGGGCATAATGTGCTTGGAAGACTGAGGAAGGGTGGGGGCCCCATTTGTGAGTTTCTGTATGAGGTAGGTGAAATGAAGATAGGTTCGCAGATGGGCAAACTGATGGTGGATGAAATGAAGGGTTCATGATATTGCGGAGGTGCAGGTAAAAAATAGAACCGTAAAGAGATAATCTGGGAGTCCATATGGAAAGCTAGCAAAATGAGGAGAAGAAGTATGTGGTTGGTTCGCAACATGATGAAAGACTATCAGGACTCCCTTCCCTAAAGGGTAATAAAAAAAAAACAGCATGAGTGTCAAAAAGTGGCAAAGGGTGCTATGAACGGGACAACTCATGTGGGGTAGAATGCTACCGGGTAACAGTACCGATGATGCAAATGGAGGCGTGGGTACTACAGAGCCGGGAATGGAGATCCTAGAGGTAAATATCAGAGGGTGTGACTGGAAATGTAAATGTAATACAACGGGAGAGACTACATGCCAGTGCTGAGTATATACCTGAAGGGGTGATGTCGATGAATTAGGAGCAAGTACCTGCACACATAACAACCAAATACCCAAAGTGAAAAACATCTGAAGAGAATAAAAGATATGAGCATGTATTAGATAAATGTGACAATGCACATGCCTACCTGACCATGATATGAAAAAAGGTGCCCTGGGGGCTCAGGATGAAAAGTGACCCAGGGACGACTGTGATGTAGGTGGCAGGATGGTGATCCCGTGGCTAAAGACGGATTGAAAAATGGACACCTTGGGCTCCCGGAATGGTGAGTGGAAGTTTGACAAAAGGCCTATATATAGCTATAGGGCCCATATTGCCACCTCATTTTTACCTGCTGCAATAGTGACTGGATGAGCAGTTTTCAGAGGAGACTGGATATTCGGGGAGGACGAGGAATCCGATTGACGTTCTGCGAGTATCAAGTTAGTGGTCTGATAATCCTGCATAGAAATAGGTTTTCAATTTTTTGGCAGGGGTGTACGGAGGGCCGTACAGGGGTATTTAGGGGTTTTTTATAGGGTGTGGGCCCGCATGCGCGGGTGATTCGGTGAAAGGCGTGCACACGTGCGCTCCTGTATACCAAATATACACGCATGGGTGCGCGGTAGAGGGAAATTAAAGCGCTCCCAAATGGCGCGCCTGTGTGTTGCACAGGCGTGCACCAGTGCACGCCTGTAGGTTTGACAGGCACGCATTGGTGCGTGTCTGCATGGTAAAGAGGCGCGCTAAAGAGCGCGCCTGTGAAGAAACATGCACGCATTGAGGCTCACCTGTTCAGTGTACAAGCGCACATATATGCGCACCTGTGGGAACAAAAACCGTGCCTAGGAGGCGAGGTTGAAGGGTAAAAAATAAGTCTTTTTGATGTTGTTGATGGTTGTCTGAGCTAATATAGGACTCTGTGTTGTTTGCAGGTGGCCAACAGTGATGATGCCAGTGCGGTGGTGAGAGCGAGACTGGGCCCAGTTGGGAGATGCTGTGGCCATTGAGGGGCCTGGCGTGCGGGTGACTTTGGAAACCTGTGGGTTGCTAAAGTTTTTTGAGTGCCCGTTGATACGGGCACATGAGTATTTATTGCAGTTCCTGATCCAGATGTGGAGTTCGGAGCTGCACTGCTTCCTCGTGCGAGGAGAGAAGATTCCCTTCACTGCGGTGGAGGATATTTATTTTCTGACTGGGCTCCCCTTTCGGGGAACGCCCTTACCGACGGAGCCGGTGTTGCCCAGGACCATTCCGCTGGCTGATATTGGCAAGAGATACTGCTCAGGTCGGGACTTCATGTCTGGGACTGTGGTGAGAATCAGTGCTATCGACTCCCTAGCTCATCGCTGTATAGCGACGATGATTGTATGAGTATACGGGTCACTGGCGACCCAGTGGATTAGTGGTGGCCAACTGTTGGTGCTAGAGAGAGTGTTGGATGGCGAGCAGTTCGCTTGGGGACTGACGCTTTATGATAGGATGGTGGCACAATTGGATCACTGTCGGTCCACTGATGGAGGAGAGTTTGCTTTCGGGTCCATCCTAGTGGCCTGGTTTTTGGAGAGGGTGCCGATGTTGCGCCCGAGGGTTCTGCTGGAGATGCCGGGAGCACGAGAGCCGTGATTGAGGCGACGATCGACAATTTTGGTTCGCCACGGTGGTGGCGAAGGTGGCCACTTCTTTTCGGCAGAGGCGACACAGATATGGCGGCAGATGCCGCAGGTAGTACTTTGGTACCCATATGCTGGGGTTGACTTCCGGGGTGACCCGGACATGGTGCTGCCTCCAGGGGAGGTGTTTGACCATCGAGGTATGTTTTATATTGTGTATGTTTTTGATGTAGATTGTTTTGTGAGATAATAGTCCATAATGCTGATACTATTTGTTGTTTGTTGTTTTGTGCATGTGCAGATGTGGCACCTCACGGGTGTGAGGTGGAGATGCAGAGAGCGTTGAATCGTCAAGAGCCGGAGAGACGACCGCAGGGAGAGAGACGTCGGCGGGAGGATGCCGCGGGGCGACCTGCTGAGCCCGAGAGGGTAGGAAGGAGGCGTCGGTTCGATGAACCTGGTGCGGGACCATCACACGCTCCTCTGGCGGTGGCCGGAGTAGATTTTGATGACATACGTCGTCGTCTGGAGACGGTGTTGTAGGATGTGCCTGAGGGCATGTGGATGCGTATCCAGGACGAGATCTTCCTGGAGCAGTGTGTGGGGGTGCCGCCACCATGGCGGGCCATAGTGCGGCGAACAACAGTGCTTGCGGCGATGACTAGTGGACGCCTGCCGCCAGGGCAGGAGGGTCCTGTGGGTGGTCCTCCACCACCGCCTGGGGCAGGTGGTGGTGGGCCACCACCTCCTCCTGAGGGAGGAGCAGGTGGTGGGGCGATAGAGGCCCCATGAGTGGTGTATGATGTACATTTTTGGTGTTTATAGGTTGGTGAGCCGGTTTTTGTACCGAGGTGCTGCATTGGCCTATGGATACATGTATTTTTGTATGTAAACATTCGGATGGCCTAATGAGCCTTTTATATATACATGAGGATACATATTTTGAGATCCTGATGTTGTCTACATGTTTTTGTTGATGTTTTTGCTGATCTCTATTCTATATATATATGCTGTGACATGATTTGTGAGATGTTTATGTATGTGTAGCTTGATGGGATATATGCCAATCTAACACCATGTTAGCTATTTGATCTATTGTTTTATTCAATTGTCTTGGAATATGTGTAAATGTAATGGAATCAAAATGTCGAGATAAAAGCCTAACCTGCAGGTATTTGCGAAAGAGGCACGGATCGCGTACACGGTAAACATTCTTGAGCTGGAGAACGACTAGTTGAGAGTCGAGGAAGACGCTAAGGTGACGAATATGATGATGCTGGGCATCGGCCAGGAGGCCAATGACCGCACTGTATTCGGCTTGGTTGTTGGTAGCTGGTCCCAAACATATGTCGCTTGAATGTAGCATTTCATGTGAGGGGGTGTAGAGAGCCCAAGCAGCTGAAGCGAGATTTTGTGTCCAACGGCTGGCGTTGTCAGCGTAACCGATGTGGTAAGCTGGTGGAGGAGGCATCTATCAATAGCACAAAGGATAGTTTAGATGAGAGGGGAGGAGAAAAAACACTAGAAAAGAAATAACCTAAAGTAGAATGACTACTTTTAAGCATAAAATTTCTTGAGATACAACCCGTTGACGGGTTCTTTGAGAGAGAGGCCTTCAAGAGAGGCCATGATGTATGCGCCTTTGGTGAGGCACTGTTGGATAATGTAAGGGCCATGCCAGAGTGATTCGAATTTTCCATCGCCAAAGGTATCATGAGCGATATCATAAGCTAGGACAAGGTCGCCTTCGCGGAATGATCGAAGGTTGACATGGCGATCAAATGTAGCCTTGGATCATTTTTTAGCTGCCTCGTTGTTATGTAAGGAAGATTGACGATCTTCATCCAGAGACTCCAAGTTCAGCAAGTGCTGCTCCATTGGAGCAGTGTCAGGTAATAGCTCAATTGCGGTGCGTAAGGTGGGAATTTCGCACTCGATGGGAAGAGTTGCCTCGACCCCATGGACTAAATGGAATGGCGTGAAACTAGTAGCTGTCTTTACTGCCGTTCGATAAGCCCATAGCGTGGAAAATAACATATGATGCCAATTGGTTTTATGTTTATTAACCGTGCGCTGTAACATGGTCTTGAGGACTTTGTTCACTGCCTCGACCTGTCCGTTTGACTGAGGGTAATATGGTGAGGCAAACTCGTGAGAGAAGCCTAACCGAGAGGAGAGTTCGAAACATATCTCATTCTCAAAGTGTTTCCCGTGGTCAGAAACCAGTTGGAGGGGTACTCCAAAGCAGGATATTACGTGGTTAAAGAAAAAACGTGCTGTAGTGTCAGCGGTGTTGTTGAAAGTGGGCATAGCTTCGGCCCATTTGTTGAAGTAATTAACAGTGACAACAATGTATTTGTGACCATTGCTGGAGGGGGGATTACAAGTCATAAAGTTGATGCCCCATTTACAAAAAGGGCCAACAGTAATGAGAGGGTGAAGAAGAGCGGGGGGAGCTCGGGCTTTGTTGGCATAGAGCTAACATTGCTCACATCGTTTCACGGCATGAATGCAATCATGAAATAGGGTAGGCCAAAAGTAACCGGCTCGGATAATCTTTTGAGCCATGGATATACCCGAAAGATAGCCCCCACATGCGCCGCTGTGGCAGTCATTTAAGACTCTGTCGGCCTCGTCAATAGTTAGGCAATGACGAAGAATGGTGTCAACGCCCCGCTGGTATAGGATGTCTCCAATGAGCAGATAGCGGTGGGCCTGATGGCGAATACGTCGTCTATCATCTCGTGAAAGGTGGTTACCGAAATTTTGAGTTCGGAGGTAGACGAGGAGGTCGTCATACCAAGGATCATCCGAAGTGATATAAAAGAGATGTTCGTCGAGAAAGTTAGTATTGATGGGGGCACTGATGGTGTCAGAGGGGAGGGCCATGACAAGTTCAGCGAGAACGAGGGCCTTCTTACTCTTAAGTGTTGAGAACTCGAGGTCGTACTCTTGAAGGATAACGATCCATCGAGAAAATTTGCTGTTAACTTGGCGACGGTTGAGCAAGTACTGCATAGGGTTGGAATCTGCGACGACCTTGGTGGTGCGAAGCAAAATGTAATGGCGTAGTTTCTGAACTGCAAGGACAACTGCAAGAGCAAGTTTTTATTCGTGTTTATACTTCAAGGGTGGTCCTGAGAGGTTCTTACTAACGTAGTAAATGACGTGTTCATGATTTTCATCTCCGAGCTGGATGAGGACGCCGACTACTGATACAGCTGACGCTGATACGTAGAGGATGTAGTCGCGATTATAGTCAGGTGCACTAATTAAAGGTGCATTTGAAAGTGCTTTTTTAAGATCGTCAAATGACTGTTGGGCATAGTCGTCCCAGTGAAAAGGGATGTCGTGACGTAGTAAGCAGAGGAAACCGTGTGCGCATATGGCGTAATCAGGAACAAAGCGTCTAAGAAAGTTAACTTTTCCCTGTAGACTCTGAAGTTGTCGTAAATTCCGAGGAGGTGGAATTTCGGTGATAGCTTTGACTTTGAGGGGGTCCACGGTAATACCGCTTTGGGAAACGATGAAACCAAGGAGGCGCCCTGCGGTGACGCAAAACACACACTTGAGAGGGTTCAGGAAGATGTTGTACTGGCGACACCGTTGAAAGATGGTGCGTAAATTATCTAGATGTTGGGTGCGTTTCTTGGATCGAGCTGTGAGGTCATCCAAGTAGGCGAGGATGATTTCAGCCATATCGTGAAATATGTATGTCATCGCCCGCTGGAAATTTGCGCCGACATTTTTTAAGCCGAAAGGCATGACACGATATGCAAAAGTACCCCACGGGGTAATGAATGCGGTTTTATACTGATCGGCTGGGTGAATTTGAATTTGGTTATAGCCAGAGAATCCGTCCATAAAGGAGAGAGCCTCGTGGCCGGCGCAGTCGTCGATAATTTGATCGATGAAAGGCGTTGGAAAGTTGTCTTTTGGACATGCGTTATTGAGATCGCGAAAGTCGGTGCAAACGCGGATAGTGCCTTGTTTTTTGTCGACGGGTACAGGGTTGGAAACCCATGAAGTATAAGCGATGGGGTAAATAAACCCGACCGTACGTAATTTGTCAATTTCGGCTTTGATAGCCACGGCTTTAGATGGGTGTAGCGGTCGCTGTTTCTGGCGAACTAGTGTGATGTCAGGCCAGGTGTCGATGCGATGATCGACAATAGAGGGATCGAGTCCATGCATTTATGTGTATGACCAGGCGAAAATATCCCTATATTCCTGGAAGAGGGCTTTATATGCGGCGATTTCTGAGGAGTGCAAGCAGCTCCAATGATGATTTCTTTGACGATGCCATTTTTAATGGAAATGTCGATTTTGATGGTGGGGGAAATGTTGGCCATATTACCTTCTTCAAAAGCGTCGAGGGCAGGAATGGGATTGTTGAACCAATCTATAGGCCCTGACGGGATAAAATCTTTGGTTTCGACCGCGTAAATGGGGTTTTGGTTAGGAGGCATGAGGGCTTCCTGTGGAAGGAAGAGTGCACGATGATGTAGTGCATCCCAGGGAGAGTCCGGGTAGTGTAGTTCTTCGAGTATTTCCTCGTCGCATTGGAAACGACATGAATATAAGGGATCGTGAGGAGTGATCTCGGTGATAGTGTGGTTGCCCCCTGATGGAGAAGCAGAGGGGGCAATGCTAGGAGATGATGAGGGTTCACTTGACATAAACCATATATTGAAGTACTGAGGGGTACCCGTGGTGGTTGGGTGGAGAGTTTCCGTAGGGGAATGAGCAGGAGAGTTGGGGGGGTTGCGGGGTAAATCCTCAGAGACGTCATTGAAGAACCATGGAGGCGTTGGGAGTGCCTCGGGCTCGGGAGAAATGACGTGAAGATCCGCTAGTGATGAGGTAAGGTCGATGGTTGCCTCTGTGGGTTGGTGAAGCAGGGCCAATTGACGTTGCCTATATTCAAGGATCATAGGACACTGGTATGTAAAATGAGCTAATGAATTGCAGAGAGAACAAGGACATCTCATGCGTTCATTGACTAAAGTGGTGACATAGCGGATGTCAGTGATATTTGTTGTAGCAGGGGGTGGGTTGTTCTAGAAGTTCTGGTGTACAGTGGCTAATGTCTGCCAGAAGCGTGGCAGTGCTGGGAAATGATGGGTATAATGGCCATATTCTGAACAGATAGCACAAGCATATTTGGTCCTCAACCCTTTACTACTGGAAGGGTTGGTGGTAGTAGTGGGACTAGAAGTATTGACGGGTGTCATGGAAGTTTGATTGGGGGAGATCAAATTCCGTAATTCAGGTAGTGATGGACAGTTGTGGGTTTGGTGGCCTTCTTTTTCACATAGTGCGCAAGGTGGTGGGATGCGTGGAGGAAGGGGAGGAGTGGGATCCTTCTTCTTTCTCCTGCCCCCAGATGTAGCCGTGGGGTTAGTGAGTATGGGGGTAGTGGGGGTAAGGATGGGAATTGTCATGGGAAGGCCTTCCTGTGGCGGAAGGGATGGTCGAGGGACCATCTCAGGTGGGTGTAAATACCATACTGGGATTGCTAACACCATATTGGGTAGCATGAGCGTTGCGGCTACCTGAAAAGCTTCTATACCTAGTGGAGGGTAAAAGAAGGGAATTTGAGTGAGGGGTTGGGGAATTGTTTCCCAAACGAGACTATGCCCCTGGGAGGATGTGGATTCGTGGACTGTTGGGGTCGACGAGTGCGAAGGAGGCTCCTGTGGGAGTGGTTATGCGACTATTGGGACGTCAGGAATGACTGAAGCCTCCTGAGGAGGAAGATTATCCTCTGTGTGAGTTTCGTTAGATGGTGTTCGTGCTCTTTTCGTCAATGTGTGAGCAAAAAGTGAGCACTTACATGCCTAGTTGGGCTCTTCTAGTCATGACAGCTGTAATGCAAAAGGTTAGAAAGAAAATAGTAAAGGTATTAACAAGAATTAAACTAGAACTA
>WSFP011435544.1:0-21133 GCA_009831015.1 Picea engelmannii
CACTAAGCAAATAAATTATTACACAACCACATGAACAACATAGCACAAAGCACCATAGCACATGATATACGTGGTTCACCGCCAGCATGGGGCTACGTCCACCAACTCTTTGTCTTCTTTATTATATTCTTTCAATCCTATTACATGCAAAGAGCCA
Source organism: Picea engelmannii (assembly GCA_009831015.1). NCBI lineage: Eukaryota > Viridiplantae > Streptophyta > Pinopsida > Pinales > Pinaceae > Picea > Picea engelmannii. The sequence goes on from WSFP011435544.1 coordinate 158, forward strand.
CAAAAACCACTCTGCATAGGACAAGAGATCTACGTGCACCTCACCAGATCCTCCTTCCCTGAGCTTGACACAACACAGAGCCTTCTTACAATCACTTGCACTTAGCCTTGCAAGTTCTGAACACACCGTATGCACAAAGCCTTTACAATTATTTGTACTTAGCTCACTGGCTTACAACTGACTCAGCACCGTGTACTTACATCGCCAAGCTACTTATTTATACTTTACAAAAGGGGCCTAAACATGGGTAAAACCATGGGCCAACATCTTATACTCGTTACATAAACCCTAAACCCAAAAAACCCACAAAAAGGGGCAAGATCCCGCGATCTCCACTTCACCTGGTGGTTCGTCTTCGACCAGCCTGTCAAAGTCCCAAAAATGGTCAAACATGACCAAGGTTCTCCAAAAATTGGTCGATGGCCAACAATCCCCCAACACTCACCTGTGACTCGTCCCGAGTCACTTTTATCTGGGCTACTATGCTTCGAAGGCCTCGAGCTTGGCTCGAACTACTTCGACCTGCTGTTTCACCAAAGCCTCCTGCTCGGTGAACTCCTGAATAACTTTATCGGTCACCAATCCTTCCAATCGCTTTTCCACCGTGGTGACTACTTGTTCTAGCTATGCACCTTGTCCCTCAATCTCCTCAAAAAGTGTGCAGGCTTCATACTGCACTGGATGTAGCCTCTGGGTCACTTCCATGACTTTAATCTGGATGGCATGGACTTGTTGATGAACTATGCGCTGTTCCTGGGACCTTTTCATCCTCTCAACTACTGACAATGGATTCAACTGTGCTTGTACTGTCACTGCTTGTTGCTTTTCCTCCTGGAGCTGTGACTCCAATGTCCTTAGTTCTGGGTCCTCTGCAAGGCACTCATAGGTCTACGCACTTCAACTTCTTAATTGCTTGCATTCTAAGGCCAATGCCTTGATTCTTTTGACTGTGCTCTGAGTAGTTTCTTCCCTCTGATCTCACACTTCCTACAGAGTGCTTGGCATGAATTGCAGTTCCAGTTCGGCCACTCTTGCTTGTAGCTGCTGAATAGCTTCAACGAGCTTATCCACTGTGTTTTCTTCTATTTGTGTGAGGTTTGGCATAGAGCGAAGTGCTCTGGTGACTGCCTCCTTGAATCCCATCTGCTCTATGAGCAACTGTTCTTTTTCCTTCTAGATCTGCACTTTATCTTATGCAAACTTCACCTGGAGGTCATCTTTATCTTATTGCGCAACCTGACGTTGCTCTAGGGATTCTTCTTTTTCTTTGTTTAATGCCTCTGTGGCCTGCTCATTTTCCTCCTGGACTCGACGAAGGTGAGCCTATGTATAATATTCTAATTTGCATAGCTGGGAAACTCATCTCCTACTTCTATGTCCCCTGCTCACAATGGCACAGTAGACACCATGCGACTCAAATAAATAGCATGTTGTACCCCTTTGAGCTCCGCCTCAATCCTATCAAACATTGTCGCCTGTTTGGCTTCGCTTCACTGCAAAATTTCCTCTGAGGTATTTGATACAATGATGATGATGAGGTCAATATCATCTACCATGAGCACAATCTGAAATGGAGGTTTATTGGCTTTTGACTTCTTTCGCGATGAAGGTTTCTTCGGGGAACCCTTTCTTTTCTTGGATGTCTCAACCTCCGTGATGGGATCCTTAGGCGGTGTCACTTCACCATGTTCCCATTTGTTTTCTTCCCCTTCGTCCTCTTCTTTGTCTACTTCGTCACCTCCTCCTCCTTCAGGTGAATCTGGTGTAGTTTCCTTTGATGCACTGCTCAATTCCTGCACCTCTTCCTTCTTTTTCTTCCTACTGCTACTGGGTGCATCATACTCTTATCAAATGACTACAGGACTTTCGATGAGGTTGGGGTCAGAGATTTTTATCTGTTTGACTGGTACAAGGAACTCTGCAGGCCATTCCTTGGTTATTTATTCCATGTACTCCTCTATGAGTTTGTAATAGGACTGGAGCTCTTCTTTGTGTTCCTCTCCACGTGCAATGATGTAAATAAAATTCTTATCTACACGGAACTTCACAAGTGGCCTGAACCTGTGTAGAGTATTCGACGTCATGCGAGGGAAATATTCAATGGCCCTCTTCAGCTATAAATAATATGTGTGGAACATTGCATTGGATTACCATTGTTTCTCCATGTCGCTCGAATACCAGAGCGTAGTGAATTTCGCGGCCAATGGTTCAGATGGCTCAATTTCAGGGAAGTTTGATCCTTCTGACATCTCCCAAGAAATGAAGGCAATGAGAATAAAAAACTAGCTAAAATGAAACTTGTAGCCCTGGTCCTATGATTCGCGACAATATTGCTCCAACTGGTTGACGAGATAGCTCGCCCAGTTCATTTGTATCCCTTCGACGCATTTTCCTGCGAGGTCGACGATGAACCCCGTGACCTACATTGGTCGGTTTTTCCTGACGAGATTACCAATGATCAACCGGAAATATAAGCGCACTGTGCCATTATGGATGGAGACTACCTTGTAGCCCCATTTCCCTTTCTCTACATCATTGGAAGTTTATTTTATCCACTGCACCAGGGTGGGATATGCAGCCTTCCCTGGGTAAAAAGCCTGAGGGTCGGGTCCTTGCATGCTTAATCCAGTGATCCGATGGATCAACATCGGATATAACGTGATGCAATGATCCAACCACAGGTAACCTCCCTGGTAGCATGACAGGAGGATTTTAACGCACACATTAACCTCTTGATGTCTGCTGAAGTGTGGTATCTTCATCACATTGAGGATGGTTGATCTTCCGATGTCCATAGTCCACGGTTGGGGGATTATCTTCGACTTCTTCCCCATTGTCTTTGTCAAATACTTGTATGGTGTGAGCATGCCATAGTTCTTGAGGTCTCCTAAGTTGAAGTCACTAATATTTAGCATCATAATATGTCCTAACTGTAGTCCAACTGCGTGTATCCCCTTCGAGAGGTACGCAATAATCATTGTATAGTCGAAGTCCCTCGGGACGCTATCATGACTAACTGTGCCAGCCAGAGGTGGGATATAGTCGGGTAGGATTGATGGGATGAGGTTCGCCTTCGCCAAGTCATCAAAATTATTTCTTCTCTTCTCTGTCGCAGTTTGGGAGGGCCAAGATCAACATGCAGTCGATGGTGATGCTTGCACTCCTCTTGTCGATGAGGCCTGTACTCCTGTGGACAGGACCTTCTCATCCATGAGGTCTATGAGGATTTCTTCGACAGATTTCTCTACTGTGCTAAGGTCACCCAACATACACGCTCGAGATTAGATATCTCGGGTCGGTGAACAAACAATCAAGGTAGCAGAACGGATGACGAGGTTACAATAAGCACTGCGCGAAAGCGATTAGTTCTCTGTGGGATTAGATAATCACAATTGGAAAAAGTGTCCTTGGTGAAATGCTCGATGGATAAATAGACAACGTGGTAATAGACTCCTCCAACAGGTAGGAATGCCTCGATCAATGCGAGTCCATCCATTATGGTGCAGTCCCAACGGTCCAATGGAGAATGTTCCAGAAATAACTGCATTTCTAGCCGTTCTGGAGCGTCGTTCTAATGGTCGTGGCGTGTCCAATGGTCATATTTCTTCACCGTCGCGAAGTGCCAGTTGATGCTGTTCTGATACTCCGGCGAGGTTCAAGTTCTGCAAGTCTTCCTTTCGCGATGTCCTCTCTGGAACCTCCTGCAATTTTTCTAGCTTTGCCTTCTTCTTTCTGAGCTTTCTAGCTTTCTTTCCTATGATATGCGTCTATGGATTCCTCTTTCCATTATTTTTCTTATCTTTTCTTAGCATAGTAACTTCACACTATTGAGGATCTTTCACAAGGTTCGAGGATAATACTTCTTCTCTTACTATTTTTGGAGTAGTTGCTCTACTCTCTTACATGGATAGGTTCTTTAAGTCTTCTTGTGTTCTTTCAACTTAGACAGCTAAGTCTCTGGCCCTCATTTGCTTTGACTTGTCCTCTTGTACTATTAAGCACACTATTCTCTTAGCGATGAAATCCCTTAATTCTTACTTTTTCTGTTCTATAGCTTCCTCTTCCTCTCTCCTTTGGGTCTAATCTCTCTCAATCCAATTCCTTCCTAACAAGCATGCAAAGGGAGCATTGTTCTTAGAAAACTTAATGACCTCAAATTGTTCTTTTGTTGATGTTCCATGAGAAACCATAGGTACATGGGGAAGTCTTCCACATAGGGTTATCAAATTTCATTTAAACACTCCTATTCCTCCCACTGAAGGAATCATAACAGGATTTCCTAAGACTTCCCAAGTACTTTCTGTCATAATGTTCACTTATGTTTCTGCATCCAATACATAGTCTATGTCAAAGTCTCCTATTCTTGTTTCTATACACTCTTTCTCTTTTAAAATCTCTGATAAGCTGATGTCTCTGTGATCATTCAATATTTCTTTCATCTACAATAATATAGCCTCTGATTCTTTCTATTTCATTAGCATATTCTTAGTCTCTTGACCTTCCTGGGTTTCTTGTCTTATGTTCATATTTTCAACTTTAGCAATCATTCTAGGACAATCTAAAAATTCATGTCCAGTAGCCTTACAACAAAGGCAAATAGGACCTCTACCAGGGCATTCCTTAGCAAGATGTCCCAGTCTTCTGAAACTATAACAAAGTGTTAATCCTCTTTTTCTCTTAAATGATCCTCAATCTTTCCTATACTGCGCACTAGGATCACAGTGATGGACCTGCAAAAAATTCTTTCTAGGATCCTGCATTTGCTTGTTAGTCCAAAAATTCTTTCTATGCATAGGGATAACATATCTTTCACTATTTTTATCAGATCTATTCATATCACATCTTCCTTCTTCTAGTTGTGCCCTAGTTTTTAGACTAGGATGAAATCTATCAAATATACCTAGATCCATTCTTTTGAAACAAAAATTTCCACTTATATTACCTTTATCAGAGCAAAAAGCTTTAATATCTTACCTCTTTTCTTTAGATCAGGCTTCTCTTCTTGGCACAGAGCTTCACAAGTCAAGTAGGGTACTGCGCACTACAACAACAGATCTATGCACAGATCTTTCTTTTCCTCAGTTCCCAACAATCACAGTTTCAAGTCCCAACAACAGAACCATTTGTTGGCACAGGGGCAGACCCAAGGTTCAACACTTCAACAATGCACCAACAAAACCCTAACTACTGACTCTTTCGGAAACACCTACGAAGCAGATGAAGTCTCACCCGAGGTAGAGGCAGGGGGGGTTGTAGGACTCAAGTGTCTACAACCTAGATGGGACACAAATCTGTGATCACAATACTTAACATAACACTTATCCGTTAACATTCATTAGTCTTTAACCCTTATTCACATCACAAGTAAAACCTTAATTACAGAACAACACAGTACTCAACAAGATCTAGCACATCCAAGCACTTAGCATATAGAAATATTCTAGATCTAGCATTCATTCATATCACTAAGCATTAAACATTCATCCAGAATAAGCACTAAGCAAATAAATACACAACCACATGAAAAACATAGCACAAATCACCATAAGACAAGATATACATGGTTCACCCCCAGTGTGGGGCCACATTCACCGACTCTTCATCTTCTTTATTATCTTCTTTCAATCCTCTTACATGCACAAAGCCAAAAAACCCACTCCGTATAGGACAAGAGATCTGCGCGCACCTTGCCAGATCCTCCTTCCCCAAGCTTGGCACAACACAGAGCCTTCTTACAATCACTTTCTCTTAGCCCTACAAGTTCTCAACACACAATATGCACAAATCATTTACAATTATTTTCACTTAGATCTTTGGATTACAACTGACTCAACACCGCGTACTTACATCGGCAAGATAATTATTTATACTTTACAAAAGGGGCATAAACATGGGTAAACCCATGAGCAGACATCCCATACCCGTTACATAAACCCTAAACCCCAAAATCCCACAAAAAGAGGCGATATCTCGCGATCTCCACTTCGCCTGGCGCTTCGTCTTCGACCAGCCTATCGAAGTCCCAAAAATGGTCAAACATGACCAAGGTTCTCCAAAAATTGGTCGAGGGCCAACACATCTCCTTAATGTGTTTTATCTAAGAAATGAATATACCTTTATTTGACCGAGAAATTTGCAGACCTAGAAAGCAAGACAACTCACCCAACATGGACATCTCAAATTGATTTTGCATGTTCTTTGAGAACCTTTGACTCAGATCATCAGAATCGCTTCCAAATATGATAACATCTACATAGACCATAATGGTTATCATATTTCCATTTTCTTCTTTGATGTAAATATTACTTTCTGCAGTTCCTCTCTTGAATTCTTGCTACTATAGGTACTTATCAATCCTTGAGTACCAAGCTCTAGGTGCTTGATTCAGACTATAAAGGGATTTCTTTAGTTTACATAGATATTCTTGATTTTGTGACAACCGAAATACCTTAGGTTGTTTAATGAATACTTTATCTTCCAAATTTCCATTTAGAAATGCATATTTAACATCCAGTTGATAGACTTTGATATACATGTAGCTTGCATATGCCAGGAATATTCTAATGGATTCTAGTCTAGCTACTGGAGAAAAAGTTTCATCAAAGTCTACCCCTTCAACTTGAGCATATCCTTTACATACAATCCTTACCTTATTTATCACTACTTGTCCATCCTCTTTCATTTTTTTTTCCTAAAAACCCACTTGGTACCAATTACATTCTTGTCTTTTGGTCTAGGAACTAGCTTCCAAGTTTAATTTTTCTCAATTTGATCTAATTATTCATTCATAACAGTAACCCAATTTTTATCTCTGCTAGCTTTCTCAAAGTTTTTGGGTTCTATTTTAGACAGTAAAGAAAAAATTGCATGTTCTAGTGATCTTATCAATTGTCTTCTTGTTTGGACACCTTTGTTGTTTTCTCTAAGAATCACTTCTTCAGGGTGGTTCTTTTGAACATATCTCGAGGGGTTTTTTGTGTCTTGTCTAGGAGCTTTCTCTTCTTCTTCTTCTACATTATTTTCCTCATAATATTTATATTCTTATTCTTCCTCTGCATTGTCTTTCTCATTATCTTTCTCTTAGTCACTATAGCTTGTTATTTTTGGCTAGTAATTTGTTTGCATCTTGATCCTTCCAGGCTTTTCACCATCCACTCTTACATTTTCACTTTCTAAATTTTTGTCTAATATTATATTTAAACATCTATAATCTTTTCTTTGAGAGGAGTACCCAAGGAAAATACCTTCATCACATATAGAGTCAAACTTGCCAAGGTTGTCATCATCTCCTTTTATGTAAATTTTTCTTCCAAAAACCTTAAGGTGTTTGACATTTGTTGGCCTACCTTTCCACGATTCATATGGAGTTTTGTCACTATTATCTCAGATGTATTCTCTATTTAGTATATAGAAAATTGTGTAGAATGCATCCCTGTTGTGTTAGCGATATTTCTTGTCTCAGGACAAGAAATAGAAACAAGACAGCGAAAGTCCCGAATCCCCGAGAGTCAATAGGGACCGTCCATCTGGAAAGGACGCGTGGCAGGAGATCAACGTTATCGGGGAGGGTCTCGACAGGGAAGCATCCATCGCAGTTGAAGCCATCGGGATATCGGAGATCCCGGGAGCGAGAGTTTTCTGCATTGCAGAATCGCGATACGCGATTTCCCGATTGTGACGAAGGTGGACTCTAGAAGAGGTCACGCGAGAAAAGGACAAGTGGCAGGCGAAATCGGGATTCGACATATCGCGAGTCCCGTGGACTTATGCTTTTTGGCATCGAAAAGTCCGAAACACCGACAAGGTAAGGTCATAGTCATGGGTGACGGTCACGTTGGCCAGGGCTAAGCCAGGAGGGCCAGAGCGGAAAAAGGTGTGTCACGACTCGGGGAATCGCGAGTCATGGAGACATGCGCATTGTGACATCGCAAGTGACGAAACTCCGAAGGAGGTATAGGGCTGCGGTCTTATGAGGGATGGTCGTATGGACCTGAGCCTAGCCAGGAGTGGCTAAGGACAAAAGAGCGCTCATTGGAGAATTGGTGATCGGGAGTTCAAAGGGTCAAGAACTCTTGACAACGGGGAACGCGAAACCCCGAAACCCAATACAGAGTCGGGGAAAAGTCATGGTGAAGTACAGGAGACCGTGAGGAAAGAAGAAGAGACCTGTGGATTGGGTCAGGTTTTCATCAGGGATTCCACTCGGGGATCCAAAGAGCCGCTTCGGCTCAGCAATGAATGAAGAAAAGAGAGGGTGGTTGAGGCCTCGCCTCAATCATTAATTGCAAGGCATGGAGGGTTTGACCAACAGTCTGTTCAAGAGGGTCCTGTGTACCCATTCTTCCAGAGAAGCCAGGCCCGATTTCGTGACCAGCCAGAGGAGGTCTACACACGCTAGCTTGGCATTTAAATGGCTCAGCTACTCCTCTTGCTGGAGCCATGCGCAGTTAAGATGGCGTCTGTCATGGGCGCACGATCGTCCTGAGTCTGCATGGGCAGACTGTCAGAAGCCATGTAGACGCAATTATTTAATGCAACATCTTGTTTTTGCTGCTGTGGTGGTTTTTTGAGTATATGTAGGCGTTTTCGCCATTTTTGTAAGGATCGATGGTTGAGCTGAGCTCCCGGTTGTAAATTTTTAATGAAGCACTATTATTTTGGTTATGTATGAGCTTTGGAGACTTCTTTCCTTATGAATGCCAATTTCTTCCATGTATTTGTTTACACTGTGTTAGAGCAGCTCGGAATTGGAGGATCCAGTCGAGCTGTAGCTATTATAGGATGATGTTGTAATGGATCACTGTAATAGTTGCGGAGACTCTAATCGGTTCTTGTGATTTCCTCAGCGCTGAGTGACTTGGAATTGGAGGATCCAGTCAAGTCCCCTTTCAGTTTCTTGAAGCCCTGAACCAGGAGGATCCTGCGTTCAGAGTTTTTCCCCTGCAAACCGCTGCAAGCTTGTTTCCTAGAGCTGTTTGTTCATTTTCTCCTAAGTCTTCCCCCTGCTCATCTTTTAATCAACTTACTGGCTGAAGTTAGGATTCCATACCTCCTTTGTTCTTTACGTATCAGACTCAGTCCCTGAGTTAGAGTGATACCTCCTCAAGCCATTATCTCCATTTGATCACCCCTTATAAACAATCATGACATAAAACTGATGGGTGTCGGGCTCTGCTCCTGCAAGCAATCTAGGAGTGACTTCCGACGCTAACATGTTGGACAAAATTTTTGGATAAGTTTTGGGAATTATGTTCAGGAGTCAACACGAAAAAAGGCAGAATGTAGTTAGGATTTTGGGACATTTTGTCCACATTGTAACGGGCTGAGCCCTATTGTAAAGCTATGAATTGTAATGGGTTTTTGGTAAAGGAGGGTGGTTCCGAGAGTTTATGATGGGAAGTTCTTTGGAGTTAGTCAATTTCTGGAGAAGTCTTGAGGAAGCGTTTTTAGGTATGATTGAGGAGTTAGACTTGCACTACAACAGAATGGCTAGTCACGTTTGAGTAATGGTTTTTGTTGCATATTTTTGTAAGCATAGTGTGAAGCTGTAAGAAGACTATAAATGACTAATATAAGAAGCCGACTATTGTGGATGTATCCTAGATTGGGGTGAACCACGTTAAAACTTGTGTCTTGAGGTGATGTTATGTGTGTGATATGGATACCATAGTATGGTTAGTATTATGAATATGTTACTGATCTTGCATAGTGATGATGAAAGCTTAGTATTCTAAATGTGTTATTCATATATTCTATTATAATTTCAGACACTGAAGTAACTTGTAAATGAATGAATTTCAAGTAAAGTAGTGTCGCAAACAAAGTATGTTGCATGATAAGAAACTGTTAAGTGATGAAAAGGTGCACACTGTAAGAAATGAGAAACACATAATAAGAACATGTTGAATGCCTTAATTCTCCTTATCACTATAGAAAATTGGTTTCTGTAGCCCCTCTAGATGCCTTGGGTGAGACTTCACTTTCTTGCAGGTGATGCCGAAAGGGCCTATGTCTAAGGGTTCTATTGCCAACAAATGGTTCTATTTTCAAGACCGATATTTGTAACTAAGGAGAATGTTTTCGAGGCCAAATAAGGAAGAGATAACAAAATGTATAGAGAGGAAGCTGTTGAGGTCATTTCCTGCTTCCAAAATTTCCCTCCCCTTTTATATTTTCCAAAATTCTTTTCTCCCTTTCTTTTTCCTCTTCTATACTTACCTTTTTTTCCCTTTTCTTTTTTCCCTCGTACTATCCTTTTCTAGTTCTATACTTGGTTGCATTTTTCAGACAGTGGGTTCCCGGGTTGGAAGACTTATGGATCCTCACCCCCATCTATAACCTCACATGATGAGTCTGACCGATCATTGTGATTTTCCATACTTAGTCGATTTTACGATTGCGGGTTCCCGGGTTGGCGGGATCGAACTCTCATGCTCCCATGTTCCGTGATATACATCTTGCACCAAAAATTTATGCGATATACATTTTGATCCCCAGACTCCCTGAACTTCCAAGTCTCATTCCACCTACGATGAGTTCATTCGACCGCCACACCATTCTATACTTGGCCAATTGTGCACCTTATATCATTGCGTACTTGCAGGTTTGCGGGTTCACAAAAGTCTCAAATCATATTTCATTCCCATCCATCCCTGCCACCCTCATGCCCTTCCCAATGCACATTTACTATGATTTTAATGCTAATAAATTACCATACAAGTTCGAAAGGATTGTCATTAATAAGCAAAAAGACGAGGAGATCTCCTATTAAAATGCATTAAAACAATATTTACGGAGGATTATATTATCCCCCTCCAGCTTTCATTTTTAAAAATCATCTGGAGAAAGGGAATGTTATCGTAAACGTATGGCAGCAACTCGACAACAGTTCTGTGGAGATACATTGAATATTTTCAGGCGCAAGGACTAGATATTTTAGTGGTCTAGAGCGTATTCCTACTACTCATCCCCTTCTTCCCAGAAGGAATTAATCTGGACGTCTGGAATTGCGTGCACATGATGTGTCCCAAAAGTCTTTGAATGTAAGGATTTGGTTACCTGGTGCGATGAGAGATATATTCCAAGCCAACAGACTATTCAGTTGCAGGACCATTCTTCTGTCTCTCTATCTCCTCAGGTATTCCGTAAGATGTTGAGACTTCCCGAGCCAACACTTACCTTCAAAGGAGAAGATTGCAGGGAGTTATGAAATAAGAATGAAAATGAATTAGACCTCTTAACTAAATTCCTAGAGAGCCCAACGACCATCCCTGAGGACATCATGAGATTGCAGGTTGGCTCATTTAAAAATCTCTTCCGGGAAATTGCATGGATTTTCACAAGGATAACAGGACAACAAAATATAGCTAGCATCTCCTAGATGATTCTTTACATTATATATTTTACAGTCAAAGAATAGGCCATATTCAATTGGGGTAAGTTGATTTCCATTGAAATCTCTTCCCAATTGTCACAATACAAGAAGGATAATTTTTTTATATCATCTTATTTGGTTTTCGTGATAGCGCATTTTTGTCAGTTATTGAGATTGTCTGTGTGTAAGAAGGTAAACTGCGAATTTGGCCTAGTAACCTTCTAGTATCAAACATTATGGAGGCACAAGGCCTCATAAGAGTTTTATGATTTTTTTAATGATTTTGTCTCAGTTTTTAAAGGCTTGCTGTTTAGAAAGGACACTCCCCAGATGTTTGACCAGGCAAGTAAATTCCTGGATAGGAAGGGGGCACTGGAACAAATGGAGAATTATAATGTTATAAGGATTTTTGGTTCCAAGGAAACTCCTTCTTTCCTTCCATGCCACATATATGACAAAATGTTTGTTGCTGAAATAGCAAGGGAGTACAACTACTAGTTGCATTTTTTCCATGAAAAGAGAAAAAAACAATTCATACCCTTGCCTTGGAAAATTGGGGACTTCAGATTCAGAAATATGAAAAATATTGATGAATTCGCGGGCCACTTCCATAGCCTAAATATAAAATATGATGAAAGAGTAAAATGGTTCGACCCTAGAAAATATTTTGTAGAACATCTATTGGTTGTTGGTTTCAACAATTCTTTCATTAATGCTATTATGAATGAAGATAGAGATAATGTCTTAGGAAATCCTACTCGTGACACTGATGACCTGGAAAAAATACTCAACACCAATGAGTCATACAAGCAGAGAGGAAAAGGTCCAGGTGAAAAGAGTGCCCAATCCCCGACTGTCACTCCAAAAACTATAACATCTCAGAGCAGTGCTCCAATGACTCACCAAATTAAGAAAGTAACCCACAGTTCTTCAGGAGGAGGAGGAGATAAAAACCCTCCTCCAGGAAAAATCGAAAGTTACCACAAGCTTCCCTTGAGGAAGAAAAGAAAAAACACTGTGCAAGAAGAGTGTTATCACATAGAAATGCTTGGGTCAAAAAGTCTTTGGGTTTTTGATTTTGAGTCATTAGTGTTGTTTTAATTTTTTGGCTTTGTATTTTTCCTATAGTCATTTTTGGGTTTTGACACAAATAAACTAAAGAGTAGTGTTGAGGTTGGTCCATAATCCTTGGGTTACATCTTGATCATCATGATAAGTTGGACAATCCATCATCTTTAGTATCTTTTATGCCTCCACTACCACCCTGACATGCCACGTCTTCCACCATGTACGCAGACGCCTCCATTTTTTCCCTTTACCCGTTAGAATGTCAAATCATGGTTCAATTTGTATGCTTCCAACTCATCCGAGAGTTCATAGCGCATTCAAAGTACATTATGCTTTCATTACCATCTTTGCACTCATGAGTCTTGTTAGCAAATATATCCTTGTTTTCATCACTTATATTTTTAAAATATAATCCGAGGATTTCATCATAAAGGCTTCTAACTGTTTTCTCCAAGTTTTCAAATCACTTCTAGCTCGGCACTGAAAACACTAGTGCTTTCAGACAGGTTCTACAAAAATTGCTATGAACTGGCTGGAGAAAGTGATTTGGAGGTTAGATAATTTGCAAACAAACTTTTTCAAGCTCAAGGATATCACTCTTGAAGTCACAGCCACCAGGTACTCCATGAGTGTTTTTAGCTAAATTGGAGGACATGAAAGGATTCGTTTTATTATTTCTTCTCTTGGGCACTGAGAACTGGTGATCTGCGCTGCCAATTTTCCCACTTTCTTTATTAGCATGTTTCCCAACCCAATTGCATGATCTTTGAGCCTTATCAAAGCTTTAAACAAAAATTTGTTTCAAGCTACCTTTCATATCTCATGTCCAGCTGATTCTTCTTACTTAACTTAGCGTTACGAACCCCCTGTTCTGGCGTTGCAACCTCTGTGTAACAACTTGGTGCTTTGAATCCCCTATCCCATAAGCTTTTACTCATTGCTTTTCCATCAGATTCTCAGTTTTAAATTTAATTCTATTTAGTCTGATATTTAAAGTTGTTTTCTTCTGAAGTCATTGTGATTTTTTGCAAGAGGATAGTGAAATGATGAACAAAACCTTTTTACAACAAGTTGTTTCCTTATACATTCATGATTCTATGTAGTCTTCCTTCATCTCCCTGATTGTAATCTATCTTTTCTTATGCCTAGAGGTCAAATAGGTTGATAAACATATTAATCCTTATATAGAGCCATCCCTTTGAGAGAGATCATCCATCAAAACCCTAGTCCTCTATTTTTCCAGTTTTGGCTCTTGCATCATTAAAATTGGTGGTAAAAGTTTCTTCATATGACATCAATGGATACTCCACAGTAAACAAAGGCTCACAAGGGAGGGGGAATTGTGAGGACTGAAGCCTATGACATATAGCTGTTTTCTACTGAACCCCTGATCAAGGAAGTCTTCTAAAGAGTGGAATGTTTTAGTTTCTGTCAGAAAATGCAGAGGGGGCACCTTGAGGTGGCTAGGGAATTTGCTTTGAATTTTGATGGAACCAAAACCAAAGTTGGGACACTTGAACTTGAGGTATCTGAAGTGAACATAGAAACAACAACTGAAATGCCTAATATTTGTGAAAGGTGGTTTAAATCCATGAATCTAAATGCAACCTTCTCCAAAGAATTTCTCAAGCCAAAATATCAAGGAAATAATCTATCAAAAGGAGTGCCCAGGAGCCACATGATTGAAGGTTTTGATAAGATGCTAAGGGTAATACAAATATATTTTACCTGTGAAGGAAGATTCAACATGATTTATCAATACCACATAAGACTTCTGCTGTAATTCACAGAAAAATATCTTATGAATATTCCTTTCTATTTGTTTAGGAGTATTGGAAAAATGATTGAAAGAGTACAAGCTAAGTCCAAAGCAGTTGATACAAGTATTTTTTATTCTGGGATGATTAAAATTCTTGTGATGGAGGAATTAAAGAAGAAAAACACTGAGTGGGAGCAATTCATTGCCTCTTTACACTTTCAATTAAATGTTACTCCTACTCCACAATCCAAGGTACAAATCCCTCTTCAGTATGATAATATTGTACACACAGAGACCAACAAGAAGAGGAATATAAAATGCATTGTTAAAAATGATGAAACAAATAAGGAACATGAAGGATAAGGGGGATATCATTACTCTTCATAAAGGGAGGTTTCACCCAAACCAGCTCCAGAGTCAGCATAAACTCCATCAACTAAAGCCACATGCCCAAAAATAAGGAGGTTACTTTTCCCTTCACCATATATTGCAGTTAAAGTTAAGGTTAGGAGACCTTTCACTAGATCATCAACAAATAAGGAAAGTATTGGAAAATAAGACATAGTGGAAGCTCCCATCAAGAGAAAAGGTAAAGGTAAAACTATACCTATTGAGGAGCACATTGAGGTTATAGAAATAACCACTCCTCTAGAGAACCCTACCTTTAAAAGGATGAACAAACAACTTAAAGAGGCCAGAACTAAAATTTCTAATTTGAAAGAAGAAGGGTTGGTTGAAAGGAAAAAGTTGAATGATCTTATGGATATGTATCTGGAAACTATTGAGAAGGCCATGTTTGTAGAAAAAAGGTTTCTGCCTCTCCATAGGCAACTTAAGAATTTGTATAGACAAAATAAATATTTACAAGCTTAGATCAGAAAACTTAAACTAGAGTTGCAACCTTTTAAGGAAGAACTAGCCAAGAGGAATTTGGATGTGTTAGCCCAGGTAGCCACAAGGAGGAGTTCCAGGCTTAGAAAGTAATGGATGAAATGTCTTAAAAAATTTCAGTTTTGGAAAATGCTTGTTACTTGCATTTTTGAGATTTTGGCGAGGTATGATACCTATGATCAAGTTTTCCACTCATACACAAGATAATGAGTTTTTATAGGAATCTCTAGCTATGAATATGGTTTTTTTGGTGTTTTGGGGCTCTACTAGACTTATTCAGCAACTACAAGAAAGTTTGCAGTGCCTGGCGTTGTGAGCTAGTTTCTACAGTCAAGCGTTGTGAACTTCGTTGCGAACTTTGCTGCGAACTTTGTTGTGAATTGGATGATACAGTTAGCGCTACAAAAGTATGCTATGAACTTATGTTTTAGATATTTCAAGAGGATAAATGATTTCCATATGGCTAAAGAAGCATGGGACAATTGCTTGGGGGTTAGTTTAAAGTTGGAGGGACACCTGCCAAGAAGAAGGATGTGCTCAAGGGACACTTCATCATGCATATTAAATATGTTAGGATAGTTTCCAGCATTAGCCTAATTTGTAGCAGTTTGTTGTTTTCAATTTGTACAACTGTAATTACTTTAGTTTCTAATGTGAGAATCCTATGCTAGAGGATGGAATTTACATTGTAATTATATCATTCACTATCTAGGCTATAATATAGGAATTATAAGTCATTGTAGGGATCATATGGTTTATGTAAGACTTTTTTGGTGATATGCAGATGTAACCGAGCCAACTATGGATTTTATGTATTAGACTTGATGGATTTTTGTCTAATAGAAATCAGTTTTCCTTCCATCTTGTTTCTCTCTCACTCTAAAATTCACTATCATTGAATGCTTCAAATGATGTTTTATAGCTGTATTGCAATGGAGGTTTGATTGTGATGCTGTTATAGTTGTTCTCAGATTTTAAATCTTTGATTAAAGAAGTTCATGTGTATAAAGATT
Source organism: Picea engelmannii (assembly GCA_009831015.1). NCBI lineage: Eukaryota > Viridiplantae > Streptophyta > Pinopsida > Pinales > Pinaceae > Picea > Picea engelmannii. Next base: position 16,263 of record WSFP011435544.1, read on the forward strand.
TTCCTTCATTTGTCTACTAGTAATGCTTGATGCTAATAGTAGAGTTATTTCATTTTTCTCAGTAAGTCTTACTTATATCCATATTACTCTTTAAAACCCTGATCCAAGTTAGACAAGACCTCTTTTGCTAATACATCCTATCTAGAATTTCCTGTGATTTACATTGTTGGACTGAGTTTTACCCATTTGACATTTTATGTTAAAAATCACCTTACAAACCTATTTATGGGTACTAAGATTTCACTTTAGCATTCAAAGTGTAACTTTTAGTGCTAACATTCTTGGCACTGTTGTCAGGGATGGATTGAAAACATTTCCCTGGGATTGAACATCAAAGAAATACCAATTCTGAGGGTGCACATTAATCAGTACATTAAAGACTACAGTTTTCACCTGACGACTCCATTGGTTCAGTTGTGTATCCTAAAGGAAAACAAACGAGGTCTACCCCACATTTACCTCTGGCTACACCTAAAGCTAACCCAGAGAATATCATCAAGAAAGGAAAAGCTTCTCAAGAAGGATTTTCAGCTGTTGTTTCAGGTACTACTGGAAATTTTCTTGATTCTACTTTTAAAACACCAGTAGCTATATCTAGTGCTCCTCTTTTACCTTTTGTTGAAACTCCAAGAAATTTAAATCTTGAAGATTTCCCTGTAGAATATTCCTCTTTTTATCCCCAGTTAAAAGAATAAAGATTTGAAAGTTTTGAAGTGCTTTCCTCACTTGATGTTGTAAGTTGGTTCAGACTTGAGAACTAAGAGGATTTTCCTACCCTAGGTTCTCCTTCTCCTCCCTCTCTTAAACTTGTTGTGACCAAAGAAGAAGGAACCTCATTTCCCTTGGAATTTCCACCATCCTCTTCAAAGACTAAACCTCTCCTTGTTAAAACTGAAACTTCCCCATCCTATACTTCTCCTTCTCCCAAGCTACACATCATCCAGACCGTAGATATACCAATCAAGACCCAGTCTCCTCCTAATTCTCCTAGAATTTATAATCCTCCTCTTCATAATCGCATGGCAGGTGCAAACCTTCCTATAAATAGAATGGATGCCATAGTGGCTGCTAGGTATGCTCCTCTTATGCCGACTCAGCTTACAAATGATCTACCAGTTGGAGACTATCTTAAGTACATGCCCATTTTTATAGGAGAAGAGGAAATAATTGCAGAGGAGCACCTTGCAACTTTTTATAGCTACATTGACAATCTTAATATTGAAAATGAGGATGTTTGGATGTGAGTTTTTGTACAAATCCTTGATGGTGAGGATATAAAATGGTTTAGCGGTTTAAATCATAGATCAATTGTTGGAATTGAATCTTTGGATGATGCCTTTCTGAGGCATTGGGGTGATAAGAAAGATTTCTTATATTATATTACAGAGTTTGGGTCACTCAAGAGAAAAGAAGGGGAATTCGTTTCAGATTTTTCAAAGAGATTTAATAAAATGTACAATAAAATCCCCACATAGATTAAACCTACCGAAAACTATGCCAAGATAACCTATGCCAGTGCATTTGACCCTGAATTTTGCCTGATGTTGAGAGAAAGGAGATCTACCTCATTAGCTCATATGCAAGATGCATTCTTGGAGGTAGAATCAAACATATTGGCGGCTGATAAGCTTAGAGGTAAATATGATAGAGATAGGAGAAAAAATAGGGATGAAGCTTCAACCTCTGATTCTTGTCATTTTAACCCTCAGGTAGATGAACTAACAAATATGGTTAAATCACTTTATGCTGAAATGGAAAAAATGAGACTTGAGGGAAGAAAAAATAACAGAAACACACAAGATACTAGTAACAGAGGAAATTTCAGAAGAAAAAATAACGCCCCTCAGATCCTTCAAAGAGATCAGAGAAATAGGGATGACCAAAAAGTTCAGAACCCTCTTCAAAATAACATGGTTGATGATGAAGTAGGAGAGGATGAAGAAACATATCCAAAAATTCATTGTTTGGGTGATACCTCCCCATCCCCTCATCTAAATCAGTCTGCATATGAATAGTCTCTTATGGACATTCAGTTGAATGAATTGAGTAAAGGGGAGAAAACTAATGAAAACCAAAATAAATACAACTTGAGGTCAAAAAAGAAGGATGGAAAGCCTAGTACATCTGATCGTCCCAAGAAAACATAAAATTCTGCTAAAACTATGGCTTCTAGCAACAAGGAAAAAGAGGAACAAAACCATCAAACAATGATTAAGGCCCATGTTCCAGAGATTAAAGATATTATTAAATCTCCATCTTCTTTCAGTTTTGAAAATGAAATTCAAAAGATCAAAATTCTAGTCCCATTTTTAGAACTGATTAAAAATGAAGAATTTAAAAGGTACCTTTCAAAGATGCTGCAACCTGAATCTTCCTCCAATTCCATAGACTCAGTGAACTTACAACATGAAAAACCAACACTCATATTGGGACCTTTGGTAGAAGATAGGGATGCCTCTTCTCCTCCCTTTTACACATCATTGAATATTCATGATACAGTTTTTCATAATTGCTTGATGGACTCAGGTGCATCTCATAACCTTATGCCTAAAACTGTCATGGATGAGCTAGGTCTAGAAATTACTAAAACCTATCATGACCTATACTCCTTTGACTCTAGGAAAGTGAAATTCCTTGGAGTGATTAAAGACCTGGCTGTTACTCTGTTTCAACTGCCCATGAAGAGTGTGGTCATGGATATTGTAGTGTTTTATGTCCCCCCTAAGTTTGGGATTCTATTGTCACAATTTTGGATTAAGAGACTAGGGGGAACATTCCAGATGGATATTTCATATGCCAATATTCCTATGTTTGGCGGAGAGAACGTAAGTCTTTAAAGGGAAGCACAACTATCTTACATCATCAATGATGAAGATAATCCTACAAACCATCCAATTTATGCAGTTGACACTGATTTGGGATCCAATATTGTACAACTCACAGATTCTCCTTAGTCATCCATTGAAATCAGAAAACAACCTATTAAAACATGTGAGACACCTCCTAAAGATTCCCTAGCTTGAAAGATGTTTTTTGATGGGGCCTCTTCTAAAGAAAGTGTTGGTGCTGGAGTGGTTTTTATTTCCCTAGCTCAAGAAATAATATCCTTGTCTTATAAACTAGAGTTTGAAACCACAAATAATGTTGCAGAGTATGAGGCTCTTGTTTTGGGTTTGAGGGTTGCTAAAGATATGAAGATTGAAGAATTAGCAGTTTTCGGAGATGATGAACTAATTGTGCATCAGGTTAAAAATTTGTATCAAGAAAAACATCCCAGATTGAGAACTTACCGAAATGAAGTTTGGGATCTTATTGAAATTTTTTTCTTAGCTTTTAACATCTCTTTTGTTCCAAGGGAAGAGAATGCTATGGAATATTCTTTCGTTGTTTCTCCTAGTAACTTTAAGATCCCTTTGCCCCCCAAGCTCAAGTATGATGTGGAAGTGAAGTATAGACCCTCTATACTCAACTATGCCAAACATTGTAAGGTCTTTAAGGATGATCTTGAGATTAAGATATTTCTAGAAATAGTGGAAGAGTTTTCTTCTCTTCACATTGATCAAGATCAAGATGATATAAATATCCCGCATGTTGATATTTTCCTCAACAAAATTGCAGACCACAAGATTGCCCAATTTCCCAGTAACCATATTCCCAAAGGATTGGTCCCTTTGGAGTGATTATTTGACATATATGATGTGGCTGTGAAGGTTAAAGGTTCAAATGAAGAAGCTGATGTGACATAATGCAATTTAGGTATAGAGGAAAATCCCAAGTATGTCAAGTTGTCTAACAATTTATCAAAGTAACAAAGGTATGAGTATGTGAAGTTATTAAAGGAATTTTTTGATGTATTTTCTTGGAAATATGAGGACCTACAAACTTATGATAGAAGCATAATTGAACATAAAATTCCTTTGAAAGATGAGACCAATCCATTTAGGCAGAAATTAAGACAAATAAATCCCATGTTGTTGCCTATTATGGAAAAGGAAGTTAAGAAGATGCTCATACCTTTAAGATATTCTGAGTGGGTGGCCAACCTAGTCCCTATGAGGAAAAAGAATGGTGAAATCAGACTTTGTGTTGATTTTAGAAATTTAAACAGAAGTTCCAAGAAAAATAATTATCCCTTGCCTAAGATGGAACATATTTTGCAGGGGGTGATTGGTTTAGCAAGGATGTCCATGATTGATGGCTTCTCAAGCTACAATTAGATCTCTGGTTTACCTTAAGATATAGAGAAAATACCTTTCACTACTCCTTGGGGCACATTTATGTATGCCAAAATTCCCTTTGGTCTAATGAATGCTTGAGAAACCTTCCAATGAGCAATGGATATTGTCTTCATTGGGGAAAAGGACAAATTTATGGTCATATATATGGATGGAATTACAATATTCTCAAGGTATGATAAAGAACATTATCATCATTTGAAGAAGGTTTTCTTGAAATGCAAAAATTTTAGGCTGTCTCTCATTCCTAAGAAGTCTTTGTTTTCTATGAAAGAAGGCAAGTTGTTGGGACACATTATCTCAGCAGAAGGGGTAAGTATTGATCTAAGTAGAGTAGAGGCCATCAATACTTTGTCTCTTCCTAGGTCCAAGAAGGAGATCCCGTCTTTCCTGGGTAAAATAATTTTTTTGAGAAGATTCATCTCTAACTTTACTAAAATGGTTAAGTTTATCACATCTATGCTTAGAAAGGTAAATGAGGTGAAATGGACTGTTGAAGCTCAAAATTGTTTTGATCAAATAAAACAAGAATTGATTGAGGCACCTGTTCTCATCACCCCTAATTATTCAAAGGAATTTCTGATATTTTATTTTTCCTCACATGACACATTGGTTGTTGTCCTTCTTTAGAAAAAC
>WSFP011435545.1:0-21133 GCA_009831015.1 Picea engelmannii
GTTTTTCTAAAGAAGGACAACAACCAATGTGTCATGTGAGGAAAAATAAAATATCAGAAATTCCTTTGAATAATTAGGGGTGATGAGAACAGGTGCCTCAATCAATTCTTGTTTTATTTGATCAAAACAATTTTGAGCTTCAAAAGTCCATTTCACCTCATTTACCTTTCTAAGCATAGATGTGATAAACTTAACCATTTCAGTAAAGTTAGAGATGAATCTTCTCAAAAAAATTATTTTACCCAGGAAAGACGGGATCTCCTTCTTGGACCTAGGAAGAGACAAAGTATTGATGGCCTCTACTCTACTTGGATCAATACTTACCCCTTCTGCTGAGATAATGTGTCCCAACAACTTGCCTTCTTTCATAGAAAACAAAGACTTCTTAGGAATGAGAGACAGCCTAAATTTTTTGCATTTCAAGAAAACCTTCTTCAAATGATGATAATGTTCTTTATCATACCTTGAGAATATTGTAATTCCATCCATATATATGACCATAAATTTTTCCTTTTCCCCAATGAAGACAATATCCATTGCTCATTGGAAGGTTTCTCAAGCATTCATTAGACCAAAGGGAATTTTGGCATACATAAATGTGCCCCAAGGAGTAGTGAAAGGTATTTTCTCTATATCTTAAGGTAAACCAGATATCTAATTGTAGCTTGAGAAGCCATCAATCATGGACATCCTTTCTAAACCAATCACCCCCTGAAAAATATGTTCCATCTTAGGCAAGGGATAATTATTTTTCTTGGAACTTCTGTTTAAATTTCTAAAATCAACACAAAGTTTGATTTCACCATTCTTTTTCCTCATAGGGACTAGGTTGGCCACCCACTCAGAATATCTTAAAGGTATGAGCAGCTTCTTAACTTCCTTTTCCATAATAGGCAACAACATGGGATTTATTTGTCTTAATTTCTGCCTAAATGGCTTGGTCTCATCTTTCAAAGGAATTTTATGTTCAATTATGCTTCTATCATAAGTTTGTAGGTCCTCATATTTCCAAGAAAATACATCAAAAAACTCCTTTAATAACTTCACATACTCATACCTTTGTTACTTTGATAAACTGTTAGACAACTTGACATACTTGGGATTTTTCTCTATACCTAAATTGCATTATGTCACATCAGCTTCTTCATTTGAACCTTTAACCTTCACAGCCACATCATATATGTCAAATAATCTCTCCAAAGGGACCAATCCTTTGGGAATATGGTTACTGGGAAATTGGGCAATCTTGTGGTCTGCAATTTTGTTGAGGAAAATATCAACATGAGGGATATTTATATCATCTTGATCTTGATCAATGTGAAGAGAAGAAAACTCTTCCACTATTTCTAGAAATATCTTAATCTCAAGATCATCCTTAAAGACCTTACAATGTTTGGCATTGTTGAGTATAGAGGGTCTATACTTCACTTCCACATCATACTTGAGCTTGGGGGGCAAAGGGATCTTAAAGTTACTAGGAGAAACAACGAAAGAATCTTCCATAGCATTCTCTTCCCTTGGAACAAAAGAGATGTTAAAAGCTAAGAAAAAAATTTCAATAAGATCCCAAACTTCATTTCGGTAAGTTCTCAATCTGGGATGTTTTTCTTGATACAAATTTTTAACCTGATGCACAATTAGTTCATCATCTCCGAAAACTGCTAATTCTTCAATCTTCATATCTTTAGCAACCCTCAAACCCAAAACAAGAGCCTCATACTCTGCAACATTATTTGTGGTTTCAAACTCTAGTTTATAAGACAAGGATATTATTTCTTGAGCTAGGGAAATAAAAACCACTCCAGCACCAACACTTTCTTTAGAAGAGGCCCCATCAAAAAACATCTTTCAAGCTAGGGAATCTTTAGGAGGTGTCTCACATGTTTTAATAGGTTGTTTTCTGATTTCAATGGATGACTAAGGAGAATCTGTGAGTTGTACAATATTGGATCCCAAATCAGTGTCAACTGCATAAATTGGATGGTTTGTAGGATTATCTTCATCATTGATGATGTAAGATAGTTGTGCTTCCCTTTAAAGACTTACGTTCTCTCCGCCAAACATAGGAATATTGGCATATGAAATATCCATCTGGAATGTTCCCCCTAGTCTCTTAATCCAAAATTGTGACAATAGAATCCCAAACTTAGGGGGGACATAAAACACTACAATATCCATGACCACACTCTTCATGGGCAGTTGAAACAGAGTAACAGCCAGGTCTTTAATCACTCCAAGGAATTTCACTTTCCTAGAGTCAAAGGAGTATAGGTCATGATAGGTTTTAGTAATTTCTAGACCTAGCTCATCCATGACAGTTTTAGGCATAAGGTTATGAGATGCACCTGAGTCCATCAAGCAATTATGAAAAACTGTATCATGAATATTCAATGATGTGTAAAAGGGAGGAGAAGAGGCATCCCTATCTTCTACCAAAGGTCCCAATATGAGTGTTGGTTTTTCATGTTGTAAGTTCACTGAGTCTATGGAATTGGAGGAAGATTCAGGTTGCAGCATCTTTGAAAGGTACCTTTTAAATTCTTCATTTTTAATCAGTTCTAAAAATGGGACTAGAATTTTGATCTTTTGAATTTCATTTTCAAAACTGAAAGAAGATGGAGATTTAATAATATCTTTAATCTCTGGAACATGGGCCTTAATCATTGTTTGATGGTTTTGTTCCTCTTTTTCCTTGTTGCTAGAAGCCATAGTTTTAGCAGAATTTTATGTTTTCTTGGGACGATCAGATGTACTAGGCTTTCCATCCTTCTTTTTTGACCTCAAGTTGTATTTATTTTGGTTTTCATTAGTTTTCTCCCCTTTACTCAATTCATTCAACTGAATGTCCATAAGAGACTATTCATATGCAGACTGATTTAGATGAGGGGATGGGGAGGTATCACCCAAACAATGAATTTTTGGATATGTTTCTTCATCCTCTCCTACTTCATCATCAACCATGTTATTTTGAAGAGGGTTCTGAACTTTTTGGTCATCCCTATTTCTCTGATCTCTTTGAAGGATCTGAGGGGCGTTATTTTTTCTTCTGAAATTTCCTCTGTTACTAGTATCTTGTGTGTTTCTGTTATTTTTTCTTCCCTCAAGTCTCATTTTTTCCATTTCAGCATAAAGTGATTTAACCATATTTGTTAGTTCATCTACCTGAGGGTTAAAATGACAAGAATCAGAGGTTGAAGCTTCATCCCTATTTTTTCTCCTATCTCTATCATATTTACCTCTAAGCTTATCAGCCGCCAATATGTTTGATTCTACCTCCAAGAATGCATCTTGCATATGAGCTAATGAGGTAGATCTCCTTTCTCTCAACATCAGGCAAAATTCAGGGTCAAATGCACTGGCATAGGTTATCTTGGCATAGTTTTCGGTAGGTTTAATCTATGTGGGGATTTTATTGTACATTTTATTAAATCTCTTTGAAAAATCTGAAACGAATTCCCCTTCTTTTCTCTTGAGTGACCCAAACTCTGTAATATAATATAAGAAATCTTTCTTATCACCCCAATGCCTCAGAAAGGCATCATCCAAAGATTCAATTCCAACAATTGATCTATGATTTAAACCGCTAAACCATTTTATATCCTCACCATCAAGGATTTGTACAAAAACTCACATCCAAACATCCTCATTTTCAATATTAAGATTGTCAATGTAGCTATAAAAAGTTGCAAGGTGCTCCTCTGCAATTATTTCCTCTTCTCCTATAAAAATGGGCATGTACTTAAGATAGTCTCCAACTGGTAGATCATTTGTAAGCTGAGTCGGCATAAGAGGAGCATACCTAGCAGCCACTATGGCATCCATTCTATTTATAGGAAGGTTTGCACCTGCCATGCGATTATGAAGAGGAGGATTATAAATTCTAGGAGAATTAGGAGGAGACTGGGTCTTGATTGGTATATCTACGGTCTGGATGATGTGTAGCTTGGGAGAAGGAGAAGTATAGGATGGGGAAGTTTCAGTTTTAACAAGGAGAGGTTTAGTCTTTGAAGAGGATGGTGGAAATTCCAAGGGAAATGAGGTTCCTTCTTCTTTGGTCACAACAAGTTTAAGAGAGGGAGGAGAAGGAGAACCTAGGGTAGGAAAATCCTCTTAGTTCTCAAGTCTGAACCAACTTACAACATCAAGTGAGGAAAGCACTTCAAAACTTTCAAATCTTTATTCTTTTAACTGGGGATAAAAAGAGGAATATTCTACAGGGAAATCTTCAAGATTTAAATTTCTTGGAGTTTCAACAAAAGGTAAAAGAGGAGCACTAGATATAGCTACTGGTGTTTTAAAAGTAGAATCAAGAAAATTTCCAGTAGTACCTGAAACAACAGCTGAAAATCCTTCTTGAGAAGCTTTTCCTTTCTTGATGATATTCTCTGGGTTAGCTTTAGGTGTAGCCAGAGGTAAATGTGGGGTAGACCTCGTTTGTTTTCCTTTAGGATACACAACTGAACCAATGGAGTCGTCAGGTGAAAACTGTAGTCTTTAATGTACTGATTAATGTGCACCCTCAGAATTGGTATTTCTTTGATGTTCAATCCCAGGGAAATGTTTTCAATCCATCCCTGACAACAGTGCCAAGAATGTTAGCACTAAAAGTTACACTTTGAATGCTAAAGTGAAATCTTAGTACCCATAAATAGGTTTGTAAGGTGATTTTTAACATAAAATGTCAAATGGGTAAAACTCAGTCCAACAATGTAAATCACAGGAAATTCTAGATAGGATGTATTAGCAAAAGAGGTCTTGTCTAACTTGGATCAGGGTTTTAAAGAGTAATATGGATATAAGTAAGACTTACTGAGAAAAATGAAATAACTCTACTATTAGCATCAAGCATTACTAGTAGACAAATGAAGGAAAATCTTTATACACATGAACTTCTTTAATCAAAGATTTAAAATCTGAGAACAACTATAACAGCATCACAATCAAACCTCCATTGCAATACAGCTATAAAACATCATTTGAAGCATTCAATGATAGTGAATTTTAGAGTGAGAGAGAAACAAGATGGAAGGAAAACTGATTTCTATTAGACAAAAATCCATCAAGTCTAATACATAAAATCCATAGTTGGCTCGGTTACATCTGCATATCACCAAAAAAGTCTTACATAAACCATATGATCCCTACAATGACTTATAATTCCTATATTATAGCCTAGATAGTGAATGATATAATTACAATGTAAATTCCATCCTCTAGCATAGGATTCTCACATTAGAAACTAAAGTAATTACAGTTGTACAAATTGAAAACAACAAACTGCTACAAATTAGGCTAATGCTGGAAACTATCCTAACATATTTAATATGCATGATGAAGTGTCCCTTGAGCACATCCTTCTTCTTGGCAGGTGTCCCTCCAACTTTAAACTAACCCCCAAGCAATTGTCCCATGCTTCTTTAGCCATATGGAAATCATTTATCCTCTTGAAATATCTAAAACATAAGTTCATAGCATACTTTTGTAGCGCTAACTGTATCATCCAATTCACAACAAAGTTCGCAGCAAAGTTCGCAACGAAGTTCACAACGCTTGACTGTAGAAACTAGCTCACAACGCCAGGCACTGCAAACTTTCTTGTAGTTGCTGAATAAGTCTAGTAGAGCCCCAAAACACCAAAAAAACCATATTCATAGCTAGAGATTCCTATAAAAACTCATTATCTTGTGTATGAGTGGAAAACTTGATCATAGGTATCATACCTCGCCAAAATCTCAAAAATGCAAGTAACAAGCATTTTCCAAAACTGAAATTTTTTAAGACATTTCATCCATTACTTTCTAAGCCTGGAACTCCTCCTTGTGGCTACCTGGGCTAACACATCCAAATTCCTCTTGGCTAGTTCTTCCTTAAAAGGTTGCAACTCTAGTTTAAGTTTTCTGATCTAAGCTTGTAAATATTTATTTTGTCTATACAAATTCTTAAGTTGCCTATGGAGAGGCAGAAACCTTTTTTCTACAAACATGGCCTTCTCAATAGTTTCCAGATACATATCCATAAGATCATTCAACTTTTTCCTTTCAACCAACCCTTCTTCTTTCAAATTAGAAATTTTAGTTCTGGCCTCTTTAAGTTGTTTGTTCATCCTTTTAAAGGTAGGGTTCTCTAGAGGAGTGGTTATTTCTATAACCTCAATGTGCTCCTCAATAGGTATAGTTTTACCTTTACCTTTTCTCTTGATGGGAGCTTCCACTATGTCTTATTTTCCAATACTTTCCTTATTTGTTGATGATCTAGTGAAAGGTCTCCTAACCTTAACTTTAACTGCAATATATGGTGAAGGGAAAAGTAACCTCCTTATTTTTGGGCATGTGGCTTTAGTTGATGGAGTTTATGCTGACTCTGGAGCTGGTTTGGGTGAAACCTCCCTTTATGAAGAGTAATGATATCCCCCTTATCCTTCATGTTCCTTATTTGTTTCATCATTTTTAACAATGCATTTTATATTCCTCTTCTTGTTGGTCTCTGTGTGTACAATATTATCATACTGAAGAGGGATTTGTACCTTGGATTGTGGAGTAGGAGTAACATTTAATTGAAAGTGTAAAGAGGCAATGAATTGCTCCCACTCAGTGTTTTTCTTCTTTAATTCCTCCATCACAAGAATTTTAATCATCCCAGAATAAAAAATACTTGTATCAACTGCTTTGGACTTAGCTTGTACTCTTTCAATCATTTTTCCAATACTCCTAAACAAATAGAAAGGAATATTCATAAGATATTTTTCTGTGAATTACAGCAGAAGTCTTATGTGGTATTGATAAATCATGTTGAATCTTCCTTCACAGGTAAAATATATTTGTATTACCCTTAGCATCTTATCAAAACCTTCAATCATGTGGCTCCTGGGCACTCCTTTTGATAGATTATTTCCTTGATATTTTGGCTTGAGAAATTCTTTGGAGAAGGTTGCATTTAGATTCATGGATTTAAACCACCTTTCACAAATATTAGGCATTTCAGTTGTTGTTTCTATGTTCACTTCAGATACCTCAAGTTCAAGTGTCCCAACTTTGGTTTTGGTTCCATCAAAATTCAAAGCAAATTCCCTAGCCACCTCAAGGTGCCCCCTCTGCATTTTCTGACAGAAACTAAAACATTCCACTCTTTAGAAGACTTCCTTGATCAGGGGTTCAGTAGAAAACAGCTATATGTCATAGGCTTCAGTCCTCACAATTCCCCCTCCCTTGTGAGCCTTTGTTTACTGTGGAGTATCCATTGATGTCATATGAAGAAACTTTTACCACCAATTTTAATGATGCAAGAGCCAAAACTGGAAAAATAGAGGACTAGGGTTTTGATGGATGATCTCTCTCAAAGGGATGGCTCTATATAAGGATTAATATGTTTATCAACCTATTTGACCTCTAGGCATAAGAAAAGATAGATTACAATCAGGGAGATGAAGGAAGACTACATAGAATCATGAATGTATAAGGAAACAACTTGTTGTAAAAAGGTTTTGTTCATCATTTCACTATCCTCTTGCAAAAAATCACAATGACTTCAGAAGAAAACAACTTTAAATATCAGACTAAATAGAATTAAATTTAAAACTGAGAATCTGATGGAAAAGCAATGAGTAAAAGCTTATGGGATAGGGGATTCAAAGCACCAAGTTGTTACACAGAGGTTGCAACGCCAGAACAGGGGGTTCGTAACGCTAAGTTAAGTAAGAAGAATCAGCTGGACATGAGATATGAAAGGTAGCTTGAAACAAATTTTTGTTTAAAGCTTTGATAAGGCTCAAAGATCATGCAATTGGGTTGGGAAACATGCTAATAAAGAAAGTGGGAAAATTGGCAGCGCAGATCACCAGTTCTCAGTGCCCAAGAGAAGAAATAATAAAACGAATCCTTTCATGTCCTCCAATTTAGCTAAAAACACTCATGGAGTACCTGGTGGCTGTGACTTCAAGAGTGATATCCTTGAGCTTGAAAAAGTTTGTTTGCAAATTATCTAACCTCCAAATCACTTTCTCCAGCCAGTTCATAGCAATTTTTGTAGAACCTGTCTGAAAGCACTAGTGTTTTCAGTGCCGAGCTAGAAGTGATTTGAAAACTTGGAGAAAACAGTTAGAAGCCTTTATGATGAAATCCTCGGATTATATTTTAAAAATATAAGTGATGAAAACAAGGATATATTTGCTAACAAGACTCATGAGTGCAAAGATGGTAATGAAAGCATAATGTACTTTGAATGCGCTATGAACTCTCGGATGAGTTGGAAGCATACAAATTGAACCATGATTTGACATTCTAACGGGTAAAGGGAAAAAATGGAGGCGTCTGCGTACATGGTGGAAGACGTGGCATGTCAGGGTGGTAGTGGAGGCATAAAAGATACTAAAGATGATGGATTGTCCAACTTATCATGATGATCAAGATGTAACCCAAGGATTATGGACCAACCTCAACACTACTCTTTAGTTTATTTGTGTCAAAACCCAAAAATGACTATAGGAAAAATACAAAGCCAAAAAATTAAAACAACACTAATGACTCAAAATCAAAAACCCAAAGACTTTTTGACCCAAGCATTTCTATGTGATAACACTCTTCTTGCACAGTGTTTTTTCTTTTCTTCCTCAAGGGAAGCTTGTGGTAACTTTCGATTTTTCCTGGAGGAGGGTTTTTATCTCCTCCTCCTCCTGAAGAACTGTGGGTTACTTTCTTAATTTGGTGAGTCATTGGAGCACTGCTCTGAGATGTTATAGTTTTTGGAGTGACAGTCGGGGATTGGGCACTCTTTTCACCTGGACCTTTTCCTCTCTGCTTGTATGACTCATTGGTGTTGAGTATTTTTTCCAGGTCATCAGTGTCACGAGTAGGATTTCCTAAGACATTATCTCTATCTTCATTCATAATAGCATTAATGAAAGAATTGTTGAAACCAACAACCAATAGATGTTCTACAAAATATTTTCTAGGGTCGAACCATTTTACTCTTTCATCATATTTTATATTTAGGCTATGGAAGTGGCCCGCGAATTCATCAATATTTTTCATATTTCTGAATCTGAAGTCCCCAATTTTCCAAGGCAAGGGTATGAATTGTTTTTTTCTCTTTTCATGGAAAAAATGCAACTAGTAGTTGTACTCCCTTGCTATTTCAGCAACAAACATTTTGTCATATATGTGGCATGGAAGGAAAGAAGGAGTTTCCTTGGAACCAAAAATCCTTATAACATTATAATTCTCCATTTGTTCCAGTGCCCCCTTCCTATCCAGGAATTTACTTGCCTGGTCAAACATCTGGGGAGTGTCCTTTCTAAACAGCAAGCCTTTAAAAACTGAGACAAAATCATTAAAAAAATCATAAAACTCTTATGAGGCCTTGTGCCTCCATAATGTTTGATACTAGAAGGTTACTAGGCCAAATTCGCAGTTTACCTTCTTACACACAGACAATCTCAATAACTGACAAAAATGCGCTATCACGAAAACCAAATAAGATGATATAAAAAAATTATCCTTCTTGTATTGTGACAATTGGGAAGAGATTTCAATGGAAATCAACTTACCCCAATTGAATATGGCCTATTCTTTGACTGTAAAATATATAATGTAAAGAATCATCTAGGAGATGCTAGCTATATTTTGTTGTCCTGTTATCCTTGTGAAAATCCATGCAATTTCCCGGAAGAGATTTTTAAATGAGCCAACCTGCAATCTCATGATGTCCTCAGGGATGGTCGTTGGGCTCTCTAGGAATTTAGTTAAGAGGTCTAATTCATTTTCATTCTTATTTCATAACTCCCTGCAATCTTCTCCTTTGAAGGTAAGTGTTGGCTCGGGAAGTCTCAACATCTTACGGAATACCTGAGGAGATAGAGAGACAGAAGAATGGTCCTGCAACTGAATAGTCTGTTGGCTTGGAATATATCTCTCATCGCACCAGGTAACCAAATCCTTACATTCAAAGACTTTTGGGACACATCATGTGCACGCAATTCCAGACGTCCAGATTAATTCCTTCTGGGAAGAAGGGGATGAGTAGTAGGAATACGCTCTAGACCACTAAAATATCTAGTCCTTGCGCCTGAAAATATTCAATGTATCTCCACAGAACTGTTGTCGAGTTGCTGCCATACGTTTACGATAACATTCCCTTTCTCCAGATGATTTTTAAAAATGAAAGCTGGAGGGGGATAATATAATCCTCCGTAAATATTGTTTTAATGCATTTTAATAGGAGATCTCCTCGTCTTTTTGCTTATTAATGACAATCCTTTCGAACTTGTATGGTAATTTATTAGCATTAAAATCATAGTAAATGTGCATTGGGAAGGGCATGAGGGTGGCAGGGATGGATGGGAATGAAATATGATTTGAGACTTTTGTGAACCCGCAAACCTGCAAGTACGCAATGATATAAGGTGCACAATTGGCCAAGTATAGAATGGTGTGGCGGTCGAATGAACTCATCGTAGGTGGAATGAGACTTGGAAGTTCAGGGAGTCTGGGGATCAAAATGTATATCGCATAAATTTTTGGTGCAAGATGTATATCACGGAACATGGGAGCATGAGAGTTCGATCCCGCCAACCCGGGAACCCGCAATCGTAAAATCGACTAAGTATGGAAAATCACAATGATCGGTCAGACTCATCATGTGAGGTTATAGATGGGGGTGAGGATCCATAAGTCTTCCAACCCGGGAACCCACTGTCTGAAAAATGCAACCAAGTATAGAACTAGAAAAGGATAGTACGAGGGAAAAAAGAAAAGGGAAAAAAAGGTAAGTATAGAAGAGGAAAAAGAAAGGGAGAAAAGAATTTTGGAAAATATAAAAGGGGAGGGAAATTTTGGAAGCAGGAAATGACCTCAACAGCTTCCTCTCTATACATTTTGTTATCTCTTCCTTATTTGGCCTCGAAAACATTCTCCTTAGTTACAAATATCGGTCTTGAAAATAGAACCATTTGTTGGCAATAGAACCCTTAGACATAGGCCCTTTCGGCATCACCTGCAAGAAAGTGAAGTCTCACCCAAGGCATCTAGAGGGGCTACAGAAACCAATTTTCTATAGTGATAAGGAGAATTAAGGCATTCAACATGTTCTTATTATGTGTTTCTCATTTCTTACAGTGTGCACCTTTTCATCACTTAACAGTTTCTTATCATGCAACATACTTTGTTTGCGACACTACTTTACTTGAAATTCATTCATTTACAAGTTACTTCAGTGTCTGAAATTATAATAGAATATATGAATAACACATTTAGAATACTAAGCTTTCATCATCACTATGCAAGATCAGTAACATATTCATAATACTAACCATACTATGGTATCCATATCACACACATAACATCACCTCAAGACACAAGTTTTAACGTGGTTCACCCCAATCTAGGATACATCCACAATAGTCGGCTTCTTATATTAGTCATTTATAGTCTTCTTACAGCTTCACACTATGCTTACAAAAATATGCAACAAAAACCATTACTCAAACGTGACTAGCCATTCTGTTGTAGTGCAAGTCTAACTCCTCAATCATACCTAAAAACGCTTCCTCAAGACTTCTCCAGAAATTGACTAACTCCAAAGAACTTCCCATCATAAACTCTCGGAACCACCCTCCTTTACCAAAAACCCATTACAATTCATAGCTTTACAATAGGGCTCAGCCCGTTACAATGTGGACAAAATGTCCCAAAATCCTAACTACATTCTGCCTTTTTTCGTGTTGACTCCTGAACATAATTCCCAAAACTTATCCAAAAATTTTGTCCAACATGTTAGCGTCGGAAGTCACTCCTAGATTGCTTGCAGGAGCAGAGCCCGACACCCATCAGTTTTATGTCATGATTGTTTATAAGGGGTGATCAAATGGAGATAATGGCTTGAGGAGGTATCACTCTAACTCAGGGACTGAGTCTGATACGTAAAGAACAAAGGAGGTATGGAATCCTAACTTCAGCCAGTAAGTTGATTAAAAGATGAGCAGGGGGAAGACTTAGGAGAAAATGAACAAACAGCTCTAGGAAACAAGCTTGCAGCGGTTTGCAGGGGAAAAACTCTGAACGCAGGATCCTCCTGGTTCAGGGCTTCAAGAAACTGAAAGGGGACTTGACTGGATCCTCCAATTCCAAGTCACTCAGCGCTGAGGAAATCACAAGAACCGATTAGAGTCTCCGCAACTATTACAGTGATCCATTACAACATCATCCTATAATAGCTACAGCTCGACTGGATCCTCCAATTCCGAGCTGCTCTAACACAGTGTAAACAAATACATGGAAGAAATTGGCATTCATAAGGAAAGAAGTCTCCAAAGCTCATACATAACCAAAATAATAGTGCTTCATTAAAAATTTACAACCGGGAGCTCAGCTCAACCATCGATCCTTACAAAAATGGCGAAAACGCCTACATATACTCAAAAAACCACCACAGCAGCAAAAACAAGATGTTGCATTAAATAATTGCGTCTACATGGCTTCTGACAGTCTGCCCATGCAGACTCAGGACGATCGTGCGCCCATGACAGACGCCATCTTAACTGCGCATGGCTCCAGCAAGAGGAGTAGCTGAGCCATTTAAATGCCAAGCTAGCGTGTGTAGACCTCCTCTGGCTGGTCACGAAATCGGGCCTGGCTTCTCTGGAAGAATGGGTACACAGGACCCTCTTGAACAGACTGTTGGTCAAACCCTCCATGCCTTGCAATTAATGATTGAGGCGAGGCCTCAACCACCCTCTCTTTTCTTCATTCATTGCTGAGCCGAAGCGGCTCTTTGGATCCCCGAGTGGAATCCCTGATGAAAACCTGACCCAATCCACAGGTCTCTTCTTCTTTCCTCACGGTCTCCTGTACTTCACCATGACTTTTCCCCGACTCTGTATTGGGTTTCGGGGTTTCGCGTTCCCCGTTGTCAAGAGTTCTTGACCCTTTGAACTCCCGATCACCAATTCTCCAATGAGCGCTCTTTTGTCCTTAGCCACTCCTGGCTAGGCTCAGGTCCATACGACCATCCCTCATAAGACCGCAGCCCTATACCTCCTTCGGAGTTTCGTCACTTGCGATGTCACAATGCGCATGTCTCCATGACTCGCGATTCCCCGAGTCGTGACACACCTTTTTCCGCTCTGGCCCTCCTGGCTTAGCCCTGGCCAACGTGACCGTCACCCATGACTATGACCTTACCTTGTCGGTGTTTCGGACTTTTCGATGCCAAAAAGCATAAGTCCACGGGACTCGCGATATGTCGAATCCCGATTTCGCCTGCCACTTGTCCTTTTCTCGCGTGACCTCTTCTAGAGTCCACCTTCGTCACAATCGGGAAATCGCGTATCGCGATTCTGCAATGCAGAAAACTCTCGCTCCCGGGATCTCCGATATCCCGATGGCTTCAACTGCGATGGATGCTTCCCTGTCGAGACCCTCCCCGATAACGTTGATCTCCTGCCACGCGTCCTTTCCAGATGGACGGTCCCTATTGACTCTCGGGGATTCGGGACTTTCGCTGTCTTGTTTCTATTTCTTGTCCTGAGACAAGAAATATCGCTAACACAACAGGGATGCATTCTACACAATTTTCTATATACTAAATAGAGAATACATCTGAGATAATAGTGACAAAACTCCATATGAATCGTGGAAAGGTAGGCCAACAAATGTCAAACACCTTAAGGTTTTTGGAAGAAAAATTTACATAAAAGGAGATGATGACAACCTTGGCAAGTTTGACTCTATATGTGATGAAGGTATTTTCCTTGGGTACTCCTCTCAAAGAAAAGATTATAGATGTTTAAATATAATATTAGACAAAAATTTAGAAAGTGAAAATGTAAGAGTGGATGGTGAAAAGCCTGGAAGGATCAAGATGCAAACAAATTACTAGCCAAAAATAACAAGCTATAGTGACTAAGAGAAAGATAATGAGAAAGACAATGCAGAGGAAGAATAAGAATATAAATATTATGAGGAAAATAATGTAGAAGAAGAAGAAGAGAAAGCTCCTAGACAAGACACAAAAAACCCCTCGAGATATGTTCAAAAGAACCACCCTGAAGAAGTGATTCTTAGAGAAAACAACAAAGGTGTCCAAACAAGAAGACAATTGATAAGATCACTAGAACATGCAATTTTTTCTTTACTGTCTAAAATAGAACCCAAAAACTTTGAGAAAGCTAGCAGAGATAAAAATTGGGTTACTGTTATGAATGAATAATTAGATCAAATTGAGAAAAATTAAACTTGGAAGCTAGTTCCTAGACCAAAAGACAAGAATGTAATTGGTACCAAGTGGGTTTTTAGGAAAAAAAAATGAAAGAGGATGGACAAGTAGTGATAAATAAGGTAAGGATTGTATGTAAAGGATATGCTCAAGTTGAAGGGGTAGACTTTGATGAAACTTTTTCTCCAGTAGCTAGACTAGAATCCATTAGAATATTCCTGGCATATGCAAGCTACATGTATATCAAAGTCTATCAACTGGATGTTAAATATGCATTTCTAAATGGAAATTTGGAAGATAAAGTATTCATTAAACAACCTAAGGTATTTCGGTTGTCACAAAATCAAGAATATCTATGTAAACTAAAGAAATCCCTTTATAGTCTGAATCAAGCACCTAGAGCTTGGTACTCAAGGATTGATAAGTACCTATAGTAGCAAGAATTCAAGAGAGGAACTGCAGAAAGTAATATTTACATCAAAGAAGAAAATGGAAATATGATAACCATTATGGTCTATGTAGATGTTATCATATTTGGAAGCGATTCTGATGATCTGAGTCAAAGGTTCTCAAAGAACATGCAAAATCAATTTGAGATGTCCATGTTGGGTGAGTTGTCTTGCTTTCTAGGTCTGCAAATTTCTCGGTCAAATAAAGGTATATTCATTTCTTAGATAAAACACATTAAGGAGATGTGTTGGCCCTCGACCAATTTTTGGAGAACCTTGGTCATGTTTGACCATTTTTGGGACTTCGATAGGCTGGTCGAAGACGAAGCGCCAGGCGAAGTGGAGATCGCGAGATATCGCCTCTTTTTGTGGGATTTTGGGGTTTAGGGTTTATGTAACGGGTATGGGATGTCTGCTCATGGGTTTACCCATGTTTATGCCCCTTTTGTAAAGTATAAATAATTATCTTGCCGATGTAAGTACGCGGTGTTGAGTCAGTTGTAATCCAAAGATCTAAGTGAAAATAATTGTAAATGATTTGTGCATATTGTGTGTTGAGAACTTGTAGGGCTAAGAGAAAGTGATTGTAAGAAGGCTCTGTGTTGTGCCAAGCTTGGGGAAGGAGGATCTGGCAAGGTGCGCGCAGATCTCTTGTCCTATACGGAGTGGGTTTTTTGGCTTTGTGCATGTAAGAGGATTGAAAGAAGATAATAAAGAAGATGAAGAGTCGGTGAATGTGGCCCCACACTGGGGGTGAACCATGTATATCTTGTCTTATGGTGATTTGTGCTATGTTTTTCATGTGGTTGTGTATTTATTTGCTTAGTGCTTATTCTGGATGAATGTTTAATGCTTAGTGATATGAATGAATGCTAGATCTAGAATATTTCTATATGCTAAGTGCTTGGATGTGCTAGATCTTGTTGAGTACTGTGTTGTTCTGTAATTAAGGTTTTACTTGTGATGTGAATAAGGGTTAAAGACTAATGAATGTTAACGGATAAGTGTTATGTTAAGTATTGTGATCACAGATTTGTGTCCCATCTAGGTTGTAGACACTTGAGTCCTACAACCCCCCCTGCCTCTACCTCGGGTGAGACTTCATCTGCTTCGTAGGTGTTTCCGAAAGAGTCAGTAGTTAGGGTTTTGTTGGTGCATTGTTGAAGTGTTGAACCTTGGGTCTGCCCCTGTGCCAACAAATGGTTCTGTTGTTGGGACTTGAAACTGTGATTGTTGGGAACTGAGGAAAAGAAAGATCTGTGCATAGATCTGTTGTTGTAGTGCGCAGTACCCTACTTGACTTGTGAAGCTCTGTGCCAAGAAGAGAAGCCTGATCTAAAGAAAAGAGGTAAGATATTAAAGCTTTTTGCTCTGATAAAGGTAATATAAGTGGAAATTTTTGTTTCAAAAGAATGGATCTAGGTATATTTGATAGATTTCATCCTAGTCTAAAAACTAGGGCACAACTAGAAGAAGGAAGATGTGATATGAATAGATCTGATAAAAATAGTGAAAGATATGTTATCCCTATGCATAGAAAGAATTTTTGGACTAACAAGCAAATGCAGGATCCTAGAAAGAATTTTTTGCAGGTCCATCACTGTGATCCTAGTGCGCAGTATAGGAAAGATTGAGGATCATTTAAGAGAAAAAGAGGATTAACACTTTGTTATAGTTTCAGAAGACTGGGACATCTTGCTAAGGAATGCCCTGGTAGAGGTCCTATTTGCCTTTGTTGTAAGGCTACTGGACATGAATTTTTAGATTGTCCTAGAATGATTGCTAAAGTTGAAAATATGAACATAAGACAAGAAACCCAGGAAGGTCAAGAGACTAAGAATATGCTAATGAAATAGAAAGAATCAGAGGCTATATTATTGTAGATGAAAGAAATATTGAATGATCACAGAGACATCAGCTTATCAGAGATTTTAAAAGAGAAAGAGTGTATAGAAACAAGAATAGGAGACTTTGACATAGACTATGTATTGGATGCAGAAACATAAGTGAACATTATGACAGAAAGTACTTGGGAAGTCTTAGGAAATCCTGTTATGATTCCTTCAGTGGGAGGAATAGGAGTGTTTAAATGAAATTTGATAACCCTATGTGGAAGACTTCCCCATGTACCTATGGTTTCTCATGGAACATCAACAAAAGAACAATTTGAGGTCATTAAGTTTTCTAAGAACAATGCTCCCTTTGCATGCTTGTTAGGAAGGAATTGGATTGAGAGAGATTAGACCCAAAGGAGAGAGGAAGAGGAAGCTATAGAACAGAAAAAGTAAGAATTAAGGGATTTCATCGCTAAGAGAATAGTGTGCTTAATAGTACAAGAGGACAAGTCAAAGCAAATGAGGGCCAGAGACTTAGCTGTCTAAGTTGAAAGAACACAAGAAGACTTAAAGAACCTATCCATGTAAGAGAGTAGAGCAACTACTCCAAAAATAGTAAGAGAAGAAGTATTATCCTCGAACCTTGTGAAAGATCCTCAATAGTGTGAAGTTACTATGCTAAGAAAAGATAAGAAAAATAATGGAAAGAGGAATCCATAGACGCATATCATAGGAAAGAAAGCTAGAAAGCTCAGAAAGAAGAAGGCAAAGCTAGAAAAATTGCAGGAGGTTCCAGAGAGGACATCGCGAAAGGAAGACTTGCAGAACTTGAACCTCGCCGGAGTATCAGAACAGCATCAACTGGCACTTCGCGACGGTGAAGAAATATGACCATTGGACACGCCACGACCATTAGAACGACGCTCCAGAACGGCTAGAAATGCAGTTATTTCTGGAACATTCTCCATTGGACCGTTGGGACTGCACCATAATGGATGGACTCGCATTGATCGAGGCATTCCTACCTGTTGGAGGAGTCTATTACCACGTTGTCTATTTATCCATCGAGCATTTCACCAAGGACACTTTTTCCAATTGTGATTATCTAATCCCACAGAGAACTAATCGCTTTCGCGCAGTGCTTATTGTAACCTCGTCATCCGTTCTGCTACCTTGATTGTTTGTTCACCGACCCGAGATATCTAATCTCGAGCGTGTATGTTGGGTGACCTTAGCACAGTAGAGAAATCTGTCGAAGAAATCCTCATAGACCTCATGGATGAGAAGGTCCTGTCCACAGGAGTACAGGCCTCATCGACAAGAGGAGTGCAAGCATCACCATCGACTGCATGTTGATCTTGGCCCTCCCAAACTGCGACAGAGAAGAGAAGAAATAATTTTGATGACTTGGCGAAGGCGAACCTCATCCCATCAATCCTACCCGACTATATCCCACCTCTGGCTGGCACAGTTAGTCATGATAGCGTCCCGAGGGACTTCGACTATACAATGATTATTGCGTACCTCTCGAAGGGGATACACGCAGTTGGACTACAGTTAGGACATATTATGATGCTAAATATTAGTGACTTCAACTTAGGAGACCTCAAGAACTATGGCATGCTCACACCATACAAGTATTTGACAAAGACAATGGGGAAGAAGTCGAAGATAATCCCCCAACCGTGGACTATGGACATCGGAAGATCAACCATCCTCAATGTGATGAAGATACCACACTTCAGCAGACATCAAGAGGTTAATGTGTGCGTTAAAATCCTCCTGTCATGCTACCAGGGAGGTTACCTGTGGTTGGATCATTGCATCACGTTATATCCGATGTTGATCCATCGGATCACTGGATTAAGCATGCAAGGACCCGACCCTCAGGCTTTTTACCCAGGGAAGGCTGCATATCCCACCCTGGTGCAGTGGATAAAATAAACTTCCAATGATGTAGAGAAAGGGAAATGGGGCTACAAGGTAGTCTCCATCCATAATGGCACAGTGCGCTTATATTTCCGGTTGATCATTGGTAATCTCGTCAGGAAAAACCGACCAATGTAGGTCACGGGGTTCATCGTCGACCTCGCAGGAAAATGCGTCGAAGGGATACAAATGAACTGGGCGAGCTATCTCGTCAACCAGTTGGAGCAATATTGTCGCGAATCATAGGACCAGGGCTACAAGTTTCATTTTAGCTAGTTTTTTATTCTCATTGCCTTCATTTCTTGGGAGATGTCAGAAGGATCAAACTTCCCTGAAATTGAGCCATCTGAACCATTGGCCGCGAAATTCACTACGCTCTGGTATTCGAGCGACATGGAGAAACAATGGTAATCCAATGCAATGTTCCACACATATTATTTATAGCTGAAGAGGGCCATTGAATATTTCCCTCGCATGACGTCGAATACTCTACACAGGTTCAGGCCACTTGTGAAGTTCCGTGTAGATAAGAATTTTATTTACATCATTGCACGTGGAGAGGAACACAAAGAAGAGCTCCAGTCCTATTACAAACTCATAGAGGAGTACATGGAATAAATAACCAAGGAATGGCCTGCAGAGTTCCTTGTACCAGTCAAACAGATAAAAATCTCTGACCCCAACCTCATCGAAAGTCCTGTAGTCATTTGATAAGAGTATGATGCACCCAGTAGCAGTAGGAAGAAAAAGAAGGAAGAGGTGCAGGAATTGAGCAGTGCATCAAAGGAAACTACACCAGATTCACCTGAAGGAGGAGGAGGTGACGAAGTAGACAAAGAAGAGGACGAAGGGGAAGAAAACAAATGGGAACATGGTGAAGTGACACCGCCTAAGGATCCCATCACGGAGGTTGAGACATCCAAGAAAAGAAAGGGTTCCCCGAAGAAACCTTCATCGCGAAAGAAGTCAAAAGCCAATAAACCTCCATTTCAGATTGTGCTCATGGTAGATGATATTGACCTCATCATCATCATTGTATCAAATACCTCAGAGGAAATTTTGCAGTGAAGCGAAGCCAAACAGGCGACAATGTTTGATAGGATTGAGGCGGAGCTCAAAGGGGTACAACATGCTATTTATTTGAGTCGCATGGTGTCTACTGTGCCATTGTGAGCAGGGGACATAGAAGTAGGAGATGAGTTTCCCAGCTATGCAAATTAGAATATTATACATAGGCTCACCTTCGTCGAGTCCAGGAGGAAAATGAGCAGGCCACAGAGGCATTAAACAAAGAAAAAGAAGAATCCCTAGAGCAACGTCAGGTTGCGCAATAAGATAAAGATGACCTCCAGGTGAAGTTTGCATAAGATAAAGTGCAGATCTAGAAGGAAAAAGAACAGTTGCTCATAGAGCAGATGGGATTCAAGGAGGCAGTCACCAGAGCACTTCGCTCTATGCCAAACCTCACACAAATAGAAGAAAACACAGTGGATAAGCTCGTTGAAGCTATTCAGCAGCTACAAGCAAGAGTGGCCGAACTGGAACTGCAATTCATGCCAAGCACTCTGTAGGAAGTGTGAGATCAGAGGGAAGAAACTACTCAGAGCACAGTCAAAAGAATCAAGGCATTGGCCTTAGAATGCAAGCAATTAAGAAGTTGAAGTGCGTAGACCTATGAGTGCCTTGCAGAGGACCCAGAACTAAGGACATTGGAGTCACAGCTCCAGGAGGAAAAGCAACAAGCAGTGACAGTACAAGCACAGTTGAATCCATTGTCAGTAGTTGAGAGGATGAAAAGGTCCCAGGAACAGCGCATAGTTCATCAACAAGTCCATGCCATCCAGATTAAAGTCATGGAAGTGACCCAGAGGCTACATCCAGTGCAGTATGAAGCCTGCACACTTTTTGAGGAGATTGAGGGACAAGGTGCATAGCTAGAACAAGTAGTCACCACGGTGGAAAAGCGATTGGAAGGATTGGTGACCGATAAAGTTATTCAGGAGTTCACCGAGCAGGAGGCTTTGGTGAAACAGCAGGTCGAAGTAGTTCGAGCCAAGCTCGAGGCCTTCGAAGCATAGTAGCCCAGATAAAAGTGACTCGGGACGAGTCACAGGTGAGTGTTGGGGGATTGTTGGCCATCGACCAATTTTTGGAGAACCTTGGTCATGTTTGACCATTTTTGGGACTTTGACAGGCTGGTCGAAGACGAACCACCAGGTGAAGTGGAGATCGCGGGATCTTGCCCCTTTTTGTGGGTTTTTTGGGTTTAGGGTTTATGTAACGAGTATAAGATGTTGGCCCATGGTTTTACCCATGTTTAGGCCCCTTTTGTAAAGTATAAATAAGTAGCTTGGCGATGTAAGTACACGGTGCTGAGTCAGTTGTAAGCCAGTGAGCTAAGTACAAATAATTGTAAAGGCTTTGTGCATACGGTGTGTTCAGAACTTGCAAGGCTAAGTGCAAGTGATTGTAAGAAGGCTCTGTGTTGTGTCAAGCTCAGGGAAGGAGGATCTGGTGAGGTGCACGTAGATCTCTTGTCCTATGCAGAGTGGTTTTTGTGGCTCTTTGCATGTAATAGGATTGAAAGAATATAATAAAGAAGACAAAGAGTTGGTGGACGTAGCCCCATGCTGGCGGTGAACCACGTATATCATGTGCTATGGTGCTTTGTGCTATGTTGTTCATGTGGTTGTGTAATAATTTATTTGCTTAGTG
>WSFP011435546.1:0-21133 GCA_009831015.1 Picea engelmannii
GAATAGGTGGGTGGCCACCAATATCCACCTGGATCACATACGGTCATTGCCTCCTTGTGTTGGATTGGTAACTCAAACATTGTTTATGATTTGATTGGGAGTGTGTTTCCTTGTGTTATGCGTTGAGCCGTATGTTTCCTACAACGTATTATGAATTTAAATGATGGTTGTTGTTACTGTGTGTTTAAATTGCTCAATCAGGATCATTGCAATTTAAAGAATTGATATTTGTGACTTGGTTGTCCACTGTATGTTTTATGAATATCATTTGGTTACACCACCAGAGATGGGCATAGGTACTATAATAGTATGGTTTTATTGCAATTTAATTGTTAAATTGAATTGAAGGATGGAATTGGGAACGATTTTAAGATAAATTGTGTCTGTGTTTGATTTAAAGAATTAATTGTATACAATGGTTGATGGTTTGGATGCCGAACAGAGTCAATGCAAATGACTGTGTGTTCATTGGAATTTTGTTTAATATTAAATGGAAGAAATGAAAGGAAACATGTCTCTTTATATAGGTTGTTTGGAAGCATATTATTTTGAGTATGATGGCAATGTGTAATTGGAAGTGTTAATGATTTAAAGGTGAACAATGAGCAAGTTAACACACATAAATGGTTAAATTATACACACAGTAATTGCTAATTGATCACAGTAATTGTTTAGTGTTGGTTCATTGCACTGAATACATAATGGTTTTATGGATGACTTAATCAATCTTATGAACAATATCCTCTCTTTTCCCCTATCATTATTTCACTTTTTCTCTAATTAGAATCCCCTCGCCTTCCCATATTCATTACTCACTCCTTGTTCTTAAAATTTAATTACAGTTAAGAGGAGCTCTGCATTGTGACAGTTTAAGATCACGAGAATGGATTACAATGATATGTTCTTTGGTTTACATTTCAGTTGATTGTTTGTTGTATGTGAGCAATAACCATGTTCTTTTTCCCCTCATTTTAACATTTTTTCGCTCAATACAAACCCCTCACATATCCAAAAACCTTTGTTCACCCCCTGCTCATTGACAACAATTAGACAATTTGTATGGATTGGATTGCATGGGTCTGATATGTTGCTGAGCCAAATTTTATTTCATATTTTTAAAAAGAGTTGTCATGTATGGTTGTTAAAGAAACTATTTGCTAATCAATTGTGCATACAGGAGCGGGCTTTTCAAGCAAAAGGTTGAAAACTGAGACCCACCATAGCCCTGGCAAAGGAAAAGCCACTACTGCCCCTTCCTCACCTTCAAATGATTTTAATAAATCTGTGTCCTCCCACATGCATTTGAGGGATTATTGCTCTCATGTGATCAATGAGATTAGGCCTGAAGGCCCCACACATCTTAAGGAAAATTTAGAGAGATTAAAAAGTGAAAGCAACAACAAGGGAAATATTGCTTCACAAACTGGAAAATATGGATTTTAAGTTTTATTTTATTTATTGTTGATGATAGTTGATTTTAGAAGTTTCGGACAACATGTTTTTTTGGATATATGAGTAATATATTTTTGAAAATAATTTCAAATATCATTGAAATAAATGGTCAAACATGAATGTGAGGATGAGAGTCACAAGGAGGGATGTTTTGTTTAATTAACTAGTGGTGTTATGTTTGTTAAGAGCTAAAGGGGAGTCACAAGGGGTCCCACCTACTAGTTATTATTTATTTAAAACCCTTATTATGATTTATTACTTTTCCCCCTAACTAAAAAGTTGGTTGAGTTTTTAGTTAACTTAACTAATGAAGTAGTTCAACTACTTCAACCAATTCTAATTTGCTTAAAGGAAAAAGGAAAGGGAGGAACAAGAGGAGAATACAAGGAGAAGCATACTAAGGTTTTCTCTTTGAGTTTGTGTTGAGATAGTTCAGTTTTCTTTCATTCCTTAATTTATCACAAGCCTAATTATTTTTTATGATAGCAGGGTCTTATTGTAGACAACAAGATTCAGGGCCGAATTACATCATTTAGACACTTGTTTTTCAGAGGTGTTGATCTATCTTTGATAGTCTATGTATATTTGTATGGTTGTGAATTAATTTTCATGACTGACAAAGGATATTGTGTAGAGTCGAGTGGGCAACAGTCCGTGGCAAGCCGATGCAACTTTTAGAGTCCAGTTTTTGATTTTATGTCAGAGGTCCTTTTGTATGTTTCATCGGGGACGTCTAAGTTTGACTTTGGTCCAAAACTTCTTAACGAAATTTTGTAAAGAGAATGAATCTTTGATGAATTGGAATGAAATAAAGGATTGATTTATGTCTCATATGTCTTGATTATCGACTTGGTGTCTTTACTTCTGTCTCTATATTTATTTCAACATCTGTTATATTTATAAAAACACATAAATAATGAATTTTTCGGCAAGCTTTTATTTATAAAAACCAACCTAAGAACTTGTAATCAATACTTGTGAGTTAGGATATTAATTTTGATGGCTATAAACATAGGGTGATATTCCCATCTATTTTTCTTTAGCCAAGCAGGATCTGAAAATGCTTGAGTAAGATTATTTCATATCTTTTCCTCAACATTTATTTGGCGACCATACTGGGGAGATCTTCAATATCTCTCTGGTTAATTTTTATGCTTGATTAACATCGAATACATCTATTTTTCTGATATTAATTCTTTGACTGTTTTATTTCTTAATGACTGTGCCTGTTGCAAGGCAACCCAATTTTGAGCCCGGTCTTCAAGATCAGACCAACATTGCTTTGAATTTGTTCAACACCATTTTAGACACTGCCAATACTCGTGCTGAGCTTAATCATTCATGGGCAACAATTGAACGAGATATTAGTGCCCAAGATCGTTGGGAAGCTAGATGTATACGACCTAAAAATCAACAATAACCTTCTTGATCCTTCAATTTTGGCCTTACTTTCATGTCCTTAGACTCTTGCATTTCTAGAAGAAGAAGAGGCTTATCATCTGAAATTAATCCTATTGCTGAAATAGGAAGAAGGAACATTGTGTTGTCAACCCAACAAAGTTCTCTAAGGAGAAATTTTTCTGATTCTTCAAGTTCGTCTTTTTATCCCTCACCTATCATCCACAAGATGACATCTAGTGGTGGCTCTGGTGGCATTGGAAGTGCTTCCTCCTCTTAGTCTTCATCTTCGTCAGTGATTGGTAGTTTATATAGCCACCATATCCCTATCCAATCTATCACAAATCCCACCAAAGTCATTAAAAAGTATGGGATTTTTCAGTTTGAAGAAGACGCCACAACCACACCGTGGCATGTGTCCTCTCCTCTTAACCTAGCACCTGCTACTCGTCCACTTCCTAAATTCAAAGAGAACCTCCCTAGGTTTTCGGGAAATAACACTTTTACTACCAACGAACACCTGGTGGCATTTACTAATGCTTCTCACAACATAGGGGCCAATAACAACGATACTTGCATGCGCTTATTCGTCAATTCCTTGGAAGGGAAGGCTGCGGCCGATTTCTTTGACCTTCCTCCTAAGATTCTGTCTATTTGGGAGGAGTTAGTTTATTAGTTCAGATCCACCTATGGGCGATCCAAAATCCTAGCTGAGCAGTTACGGGAGTAGAATAACATCACCTATAAGGATGGTGAAACCATCAAGTCCTTCAACCTATGTTTCACTAAGTTATACATTCAAATCCATGAACTTATTCGACCTCGAAACCAAGCCGCTTTCATGCATTACTACAATGCATTACCTTCCCCCTACCATCATAGGCTTGATGAAAAATCCATTGATAATCTCGGTTCCGCTCTGCATGCTTGTTTAGAGTATGAATAACAACTTGAAAGAACATGTTTTCCTCAAAGAGGATCGGTTAAACAAACATACATGTCCGCCCTCTTACAACTAGTACAAGATACGAATAATTGTATGATAGCATATGAGCGAAAAGGAATTGTTTTCCCTCTCACCCCTAGAGCTTCATCCTCTTCCACAGCCCCCTTTAGGAATCCAATTGAAAATAATTTTCAACCTAAAGCTACATTGCCCCGAAGTTGGTGTAAATTTTGCGAGGAACACCACGAGGAAGCCACATGTGAGGTAAGGAAGAGTGTCAGAGATAGGATCTTTGGTAAAAGACCAGAAACTATCATCGCTGTCCTAGATTTTGCAGAGACATAAGATGTCATGATCATCAATACTAGGAACAAATCCTACGCTCCCAAAGGAAAATATGATCCTCCCCACAATTATTCTAGCCCAAGCTCATCTTCACTAGCTGCTACGGTTCAGGTTCCTAAGGTTCCTGATAGTCAAGAAACAACTTCCCCTCTCCCCTCTTCCAAATACAATATTTTGAATTAGTTGGCCAGCATCAAAGCAGATGCAACCCTTCTGGACATGGTTGTCGTCCCTAAACAACATAGGCATCTGAAACAATTCATGGAATGAAAAGATTCCGTTGTATCCAACCTCTTCGAAGAGGTAAACAAAGAGGATTCGTCTGTAAATAAAGTAGGTGTACATAACTTTATATACCCTGTAAAAAATCCCCCTTTTTTATATTTCTGTAAATATTATGGATAAGATCGCCCACTGTTGCCTCATTGATGGCGATTCGGGCCCAAGTGTGATTTCAAAGATTATTATGGAAGAGCTAGGCTTGTCTTGTACAAATGAAAATGCCATAAGCATTCTCTCTTATAATAGTCTACAACAAACAACCATAGGTGAGATTAAATATGTGACCTTAGTTTTGTGCGCACACCCTGAAATAAGGACAACCCTTAGTATTCAGGTAATTGATATGCCAATAATAAATTACTCAATCATCTTAGGAAGAGATTGACAAGCTTTAACAGGTGGATACCTCTCACTCGACGGAACACATTTATCTGTTCCTCAGAACGATAAAAACATTATAGTCCTTAGAGAAGGAAGGATTTCACCTTACATAGAGAGTGTCCCACAACCTAATGTAAACTATATCAAAGAGGACCTAGTGGTGTATTCCATATTTGCTGAGGAGGATAACATTCCCTTGGAACAAATCGATTTGGATGATGGTACGTGGCACATGCACTTTGATGGTTCATGCTCAAATGAAGGAAATGGAGCTGGCATTGTCGTGATTTCTCATGTAGGAAAAATCCATAACTTTTCTTATAGGTTGGAGTTTGCTTGCATGAACAATGTCACTGGATTCAAAGCTTTATTATTAGGCATTGAAAACGCTTATAATCTTGGTTGTGGTCACCTTTCAGTTTTTGGGGACTCCGAGCTTGTTGTGAACCTTGTATGTAAGATTTACTCCCCTAGCAACAAGTTGATGAAATGATACACCCAAACTGTTTGGGCACTTATCTCAAACCTATTATCTTTCAGCATCACTGATGTTAAGAGGGAATTGAACTCAATGGCTGATCAGTTAGCTATTTTTGCAGCCTCTCCTACTCGACAACTTCTGCCACATAAACCTGATTTTACTTTTTAATCTCTATATCGTCCACATATCCCTGGAAATATAGAATCTTGGCAAGTCTTCCCTAACAATGAGAGAACTTGTGCTTTCATTCAAAATGAACCTTTTAAGCCCAAGGAAATTATATCCATAGACGATAACAAGATTCCTAAGGGCTTAAATCCTCTGGAGAGTTCATTTTCATCGAGTGATGTAGGCAATAAAGAGAAACAAAAAGAAGAGGAGTCGAAAAGGAAGGTGGGTGAAACCATCTCCTTGAACATTGGGACACCCAGAGCTCCAAAAAATATTAAAATAGGTGCCAAATGTTCAGATGAAGAAAAAATGAAGTTTTCCAAGCTACTTGGTGAATTCCAAGATGTTTTTGCTTGGTCTTATGAGGATCTTCGTGGTTTTGATCCTAGTCTTATACAACATGCCATCCCCATTAAGGAAGGCATAAAACCAGTTAGGCAAAAACAAATACCTATCAACCATGTGCTAGAAGAAACTATTTGAAAGGAGTTGGAAAACCTCTTGAAGGCTGGAATCATCTTTTCGGTCAAGTATTCTGAATGGGTTTCAAATTTGGTTCTTGTTCGAAAAACAACCGGTCAGATCAGATTATGTGTTGATTTTCGTGCATTAAATCGAACTAGTATAAAATATCACTTTCCTCTCCCTAACATGGAGATGATTTTGTAGCAAGTTGCAGGGTCACAAATGATGTCCTTACTTGACAGTTTTTCCGGTTACAATCAAATCAAGGTAAAAAGGCAGATAAATATAAAACCACCTTTATTACTCATTGGGGTACCTTTGCTTATGAACACATGCCTTTTGGATTATCTAATGTAGGTGCCACTTTTCAAAGAGCTATGCAAATAACTTTCGAAGATTTGATCGGCAAGATCATTTAGATCCACCTGGACGACTTAATTGTTTATTCTAAAACCTGATCAGATCATTTTGGTCATCTGAGAAAAGTTCTCATGCGATATAGGAAATTTGGTATTTCTCTGAATCCTTCTAAGTCTATTTTCGGCGTCACCGAGGGAACGCTCCTTGGACACATTGTCTCCAATTCAAGAATAAGCATTGATACTGAAAGGATTGCTACTATCCTTAATATGCCCGCTCCCACTTCCAAGAAGGAGGCTCAAGATTTTATGGGGGTTATTAACTTTGTTCATAGGTTTGTTCCAGATTTTGTTGTGATGGTCAAACCAATTCATAATCTTCTTAAGCAAGATCGTTATTTTTCTTGGACAGATGACGTCGAAAATGATTTTGAAGGGATAAAGAAAGAAATCAGTTCCACACCGGTCTTGGCAAAGCCATATTTTGAGAGGGAATTCACAATATATACTAATGCCACCAAGGAAGCAGTTTCTGCTATCCTCATGCAAAATGATGACCAAGGTACTGAAAAAACAATGGGTTTTATGAGTCAAAGATTGTCTGATGATGAATTTAAATATTCTTTTATTGAGAAACATGCTTTCTCTCTTGTTAAGGCTATTGAGAAGTTTCACCACTTCATTTTAGGTAAGCATACGTTGGTAAAAGTCCCTTTACCTGTTGTCAAGTTTTTTCTCTCACAGGCTTATCTTCTAGGGAAGCTTGCACATTGGCTTGCCAAGATCCAAGAGCATGATTTGAATATCGTGACTTCTACCACTATCAAGGGACGTGACTTAACCCTTCACTTATCTCAGCATGCTGAGAATGGTGAAGAGATTGATGAAGAGGATAGCTCCCTATCAACTCTCTTTTACATTGATAACCAGATCCTCCTTGTGTCTGAACATTCCTGGTATAAGAATTTAATTTACTATTTACAAAACCAAATATGTCTAGACAACTTAGATACTCATCAAAGGAGAAGGCTCCATCTTGAATCTGCAAGATATGTCATTATAGGAGACTTCTTCTTTCGAAGATCTGCTGATGGTGTGTTGCTTTGTTGTGTAAACGATGAAGAGGAGCTAAAATTGTTGCAAGAAACTCATGGTTCTTCAAATTCGGTCATTCATGTAGGAGGCCATTTTTCTGCTAAAACCACTGCTATCAAGATTATTATAAAATGATACTATTGGCCTTCAATCTTTCACAACTCTTATGTTTTTTCGAGATCTTGTGACAAGTGCCAAAAATTTGTTGGGAAATAGCACCTTTCAGCCATGCCATTACAACCTATCCTCCCAAACTTTCCCTTTTCAAAGTGGGGATTGGATTTTATTGGTCCTATTAATCCCCCATCTTCAGCAGGACAATTTTTTATTTTGACAACCACAAACTATATTACAAAATGGGTTGAAGTTGTCCTACTTAAGAATTCAACAAATGATCAGGTAAATTCTTTCCTTGAAACTAACATATTTTCCAGATTTGGTCTTCCATTGGAAATTATTACAAACAATGGTCCTGCTTTCATTTCTGCTAAGTTGACCCAAGTTTT
Organism: Picea engelmannii; assembly: GCA_009831015.1. Classification (NCBI taxonomy): domain Eukaryota; kingdom Viridiplantae; phylum Streptophyta; class Pinopsida; order Pinales; family Pinaceae; genus Picea; species Picea engelmannii. Next base: position 7,882 of record WSFP011435546.1, read on the forward strand.
AGCTAAGTTGGGGGTTAAAAATTTCACCTCATCAGCTTATTATCCCCAAGGAAATGGGCAGGATGAGTCTACCAACAAAAATCTGGTGAGGATCGTCAAAAGGCTCATCGAAGATAAGCCTCGTCAATGGCACACTCTCCTCACTTACGCCCTTTGGGTAGATCGAACTACCGCCAAGGTAAGCACTGGTTGCAGCCCTTTACAACTTGTCTATGGTCAAGAAGCCCTCTTGCCTACTGAGCTGGAACTTTCTTCCTTAAGGTTGATGCTACAGATTGAAGAATTAAATTCTTCTGATATTTCACAAAGGATAAATGCACTCCTAGATTTGGAAGAGCAAAGGATGTTTGCCTTGGATAATATAAAAAGGAGACAACAGATTGTTAAGAAGTATTTCAACAAGAGTGTCAAGACCGTCAAATTTAAAGTCAATGAAAGGGTAATGTAGTGGGATTAAGCTCACGCTGATAGGGGAATACATTCAAAATTTCAAAAATTATGGCTGGGTCCTTTCAAGATCACTTTTTTCCTGGGTACTAATTCTTACATTCTAAAATATTTACAGGAGTGATTGTTTTTCTACAACACTAACGGTTCTTACTTGAAACATTATGTGGTACCAACTTGAAAAGTTCTAACATTGTTTGGATTCTCTATATTTAAGTAGTCTAGCTTTGTTTTCATTTCTCTGTTGTTTTTACATTTCTTTCATTTTATCTCTGCTGTTTTAAAAATTTTGTAATCTCATTATGTCATGCTTTTTATTTCTTTTTTATCTTTTAGTTGATTTTTGGTCAAGAATAAGATGTTGGATCAGTTCTGCCACAGTGACACTCCTGCAAGATATTGTTAGTCAATAACAATCAAGGTTACACAACTGTTACGATGTTCCCCTGAAATCACTTGAAATTGCTATCTGCTTTCACTACTGTCTTTTAAAGAAATTGGTTATCTCCCGCTTTTGCTTTCCATTTCTTCATCCATTTGAAAATTTTAAAAGAGAAACTCCATAATTTTTCTCCTTGAAGTAAAAAGCAGATTCTGGTTGAACGATTATGCACATAGTGGTAAACCCCCTCATACTTAACATTTTTCATGAGTTATTCCCAAATTCTGGGTCATTTTTCCATTAAATCCGCTCACTTCCCCCTTGTTGCATAATCTTCCTGGTTATATCTTCTTGACCTATTGTTATTGGTCTGTGAAACCATGAGTTCTGAGTTCTAAATATGTTGAAAACAAAATTCCCTGTGGAGTCACCAGTTTGTTGACGATAAAATTTGAAAAGAGGATTTCACCCGCAAAGTATTGCTAAAGCCTATTATTATAAGCTAACGATATATATAATACTAGTAGGTGGGACCCCCTTTTCAATTGGAAGATCATATATAATTCTTATTTGATGTTTATGCTATTGTTCGACACTGCTTACAGGTTTCTACATGATTGATGAAATATTGGTTTTATTTGCAAGATAATAGCAGATGGATAATGTGTATTATATGTGGTTTTTAATTGCTCTAAGCTCTATATTCCATATTGTGTGAATGGATTATATCCACTGTTATCACTATGCTAATTACGCCATGATCTGTTACATGTTGCACCTGCACAAAACACATGGTAGTCATGACAAAAGATAAAATATATGGAACAAATCCAAGAAAAGGAAGCTAAACTATACTATGCTATGCTACATTATATGCAAATGAAATTAAAAGGATTGTTGTTAGTCCTAGCTAACAAAGTTAGTGGCTATTTGATTTATTGAGTTATATGGAAACAAATTTGATATGTGTTATGGTATGGTTGGCAATGGTTAAATGTGATGTGGGGTGGTGCATTTGGCAAGTGATGGATGTTAGTTTCGATGCATAGAATGGATTAATGGAGGGTTGGCTGGCGTGCACTAAGTAATTTAATGAGTAGAGGATGGAAGTGATGTGCATTTATTGCACGTCACTCCATACCTCCCCAACTGGCCATCAACCTAGCTTGGTAATTGGCATTTGATTTTGATGTGGTCAAGCTTCGATTTTATAGGCAAGGAAAGAACTGCTCAACCAAACTTGCGTTTTTAAGGATTTTTTGTTACAGGTATGTGTTTTCTTTTCACCATCCATGAAATCACTCTGTTTATGAAATAGATGTTGGCTCATTGATGTATCAGTCTGTGTTTTTCTTAAGGCTGACAACTGTGTAAATTATGGTGTTTCAATGGATTCGCTATTTGTGTGGTTTTCATTGCAAATGGAAAATGATGGTTGAAGTGACAGTTCATTGATTATTCTGAGTGGTGGAATCCACGAAGGCTCTCTATTGTCTTTATGGGTTTTTGTTGAAGGGTTCATTCGGTCCAAACTTGCTGGCTCTCTCCACATAGTTCTTGACACCACACCCAGTCGTATTTGCTGTTATGGGGTTGCTGGGTTTGTTTTTGAACTACCTTGTGTCACTGCATATCGTTTCACCTGATTGTGGTCTCGTTTATGTTATTGATGTCTGTGAAATGGGTTATGATGGATATTATTCCAAGAGGCTTTCTCTAGCGTTGGTTGCTTTTTTCATGTCTCTGTTTATCAACATTATTCAATTTCCTTTTGGGAAGAACCACGAGGGTTATGCCCTGCATGTTCTCAGTGTTATTTTTGACTAGTAAGAAGCTTCAACCCCTCTGTTCATAATCTTCCTCCCTGGTGTGAATTGACACCCTATCTTGCAAGTTATTGGTTATTTGGCTCGTGTGTTCACCGTGTTGTCTAAAATAATTCTCCTCTACTGTTGGTGTGGTCAACTCTAGTCTCCCTGTGTTGGTTTCACCAAGCAAACCCTTGGTTACTCAGAACACACCCTTGATTATTCAAGCTCGATTTTGATAAATGAACCAGTTATTTCTGGTCGAGTATATTGTTGATTGTTGTAGAGTGGCGTCGATAGTGGTTTGATTATGGGCTCATCTCTATTGATCGGGTTGATTACATAGTTGAAGTCCGAAATGATGTTTGGTGTATGATCACTGTATTCGTTTATCCTAACAGTTGGTTTGATGGCTTAGCATGGTTTTAATTGATTGATTTGAGAAAGGGAATCGAGCATACAGTCCTTGCCTCCTTGTGTTGGATTGGTAACTCAAACATTTTTTATGGTTAGATTGGGAGTGTGTTTCCTTGCATTATGCGTTGAGCAATATGTTTCCTACAACGTATTATGAATTTAAATGATGGTTGTTGTTACTGTGTATTTAAATTTCTCGATCGAGATCATTGCAATTTAAAGAATTGATATTTGTGACTTGGCTGTCCATTGTATGTGTTATGAATATCGTTTGGTCACACCACTAGAGATGGGAATAGGTTCTATAACAATATGTTTTTATTGCAATTTAATTGTTAAATTGAATTGAAGAATGGAATCAGGCACGCTTTTAAGAGAACTTGTGTCTGTGTTTGATTTAAAGAATTAATTGTATACAGTGGTTGATGGTTTGGATGCCGAACAGAGTCAATGCAAATGATTGTTTGTTCATTGGAATTTTGTTTAATATTAAATTGAAGAAATGAAAGGAAACACGACTCTTTATATAGGTTGTTTGGAAGCATATTATTTTGAGTATGATGGCACTGTGTAATTGGAAGTGTTAATGATTTAAAGGTGAACAATGAGCAAGTTAACACACATAAATGGTTAAATTATACACACAATAATTGCTAATTGATCACAATAATTGGTTAGTGTTGGTTCGTTTCACTGAATACATAATGGTTTTATGGATTACTTAATCAATCTTATGAACAGTTTCCACTCTTTTCCCCTATTATTATTTCACTGTTTTGCTAATTACAATTCCCTCGCCTTCCCGTATTCATTACTCACTCCCTATTCTTAAAATTTAATTACAATTAAGAGGAACTATGCATTGTGACAATTTAAGATCACGGGAATGGATTACAGTGATATGTTGTTTGGTTTACATTTCAGTTGATTGTTTTTGTCTGTGAGAAATAACCATGTTATTTCCCCCCTCATTTTAACATTTTTTCGCTCAATACAAACTCCTCGCATATCCCAGAACCTTTGTTCACCCCCTGCTCATTGACAACAATTAGACAATTTGTATGGATTGGACTACATGGGTTTGATATGTTGCTGAGCCAAATTTTATTTCATATTTTTAAAAAGAGTTGTCATGTATGGTTGTTAAAGAAACTATTTTCTAATCAATTGTGCATACAGGAACGAGATTTTCAAGCAAAAGGTTCAAAACTGAGACCCACCATGACCCTGACAAAGGAAAATCCACTACTGCCCCTTCCTCACCTTCAAATGATTATGATAAATCTATGTCCTCCCACATGCATTTGAGGGATGATTTCTCTTATGTGATCAACAAGATTAGGCCTAAAGGCCCCACACAGCTTAAGGAAAATTCAGAGAGATTAAAAAGTGATAGAAACAAGGAGGGAAAGATTGCCTCACAAACTGGAAAATATGGATTTTAAGTTTTATTTTATTTATTGTTGATGACAATTGACTTCAAAAGTTTCAGACATCATGTTTTTTTGGATATATGAGTAATATATTTTTGAAAATAATTTCAAATATCAATGAGATAAATGGTCAAACATGAATGTGAGGATGGGAGTCACAAGGAGGGATGTTTTGTTTAATTAACTAGTGGTTTTATTATTGTTAAGAGCTAAAGGGGAGTCACAAGGGGTCCCATCTACTAGTTATTATTTATTTAAAACCCTTATTATGATTTATTACTTTTCCCCCTAACTAAAAAGTTGGTTGAGTTTTTAGTTAACTTAACTAATGAAGTAGTTGAATTACTTCATCCAATTCTAATTTGCTTAAAGGCAAAAGGAAAGGGAGGAACAAGAGGCGAATAGAAGGAGAAGCATACTAAGGTTTTCTCTTTGAGTTTGTGTTGAGATAGTTCAATTTTCATTCATTCCTTAATTTATCACAAGCCTATTTTTTTTTTATGATAGCAGGGTCTTATTGTAGACAACAAGATTCAGGGCTGAATTACATCATTCAGACACTTGTTTTTCAGAGGTGTTGATCTATCTTTGATAGTCTGTGTAGACTTCTCTGTTTGTGAATTAGTTTTCAAGACTTACAAAGGCTATTGTGCAGAGTCGAGTGGGAAGCAGTCTGTGGAAAGTTGATCCAACGTTTAGAGTTCAGTTTTTGATTTTCTGTTAGAGGTCCTTTTGTATGTTTCATCGGGGACATCTAAGTTTGACTTTGGTCCAAAAATTCTTTACAAAATTTTGTAAAGAGAATGACTCTTTGATGAATTGGAATGAAAGAAAAGATTGCTTTATGTCTCATATGTCTTGATTATCGACTTGGTGTCTTTACTTCTGTCTCTATATTTATTTCAACATCTGTTATGTTCAGAAAAACACATAAATAATGAATTTTTCGGCAAGCTTTTAATTATAAAAACGAGCCTAAGCACTTGTAATCAATACTTGTGAGTTAGGATATTAATTTTGATGGCTATAAACGTAGGGTGATATTCCCATCTATTTTTCTTTAGCCAAGCAAAATCTAAAAACGCTTGAGTAAGATTATGTCATATTGTTTCCTCAACAACCCTATTTTCCCCCATGACTATAATCATGCTAAGACTTCATGTATTGCGATTTGTGAAGCATATAATTATGGTTATGTTAATGAAAACACCAGACAACAAATTGGGAAGGAATCCTTGAGTACTGGCCATGATACTATGGGTGGGACTGGTGAGGTGGGGTTGGGATATTTCAATGAAGAAATTATGAAGCTTGCCAACATTCCAACTCACATATGCATGACTTAATGTAATACCTGACCAATGTACCCAGATGGCATTGAACCCCTACAATGTGTTCATAGCAATTTCCACTTTATATTGTCGGGAGAACGATAAACATCAGACCCCCTCAAACGTCATTTCACATGATGTCATTATGCTGACATAAAAAATATCAACTCTTGTGTGACGTTTCTAGTAGACACATGTCATCTCTCCTTTCACTGTCCAATCCCACTATGGACGTCGCAACCACGATGCCGTAACATCTCACCTGTGACTCCACAAGGGACGTAGTAAGACTGCCAAGGGGCCTATATCTTCGACATTTACGTCGTCGCAAAATAGACATCTATTTAGTTAAGCATGCGACATCGCAGGACCCACAGTGGACGTCGCAAGACCGACTAGGGGACTATATCTCCAACATTTATGCTATATCGATGATGGGAAGGACATTGTGCGATACATCGAAAGAGGAACGTCAAATGCAACAAGGGATGCCGTAATACTGACAAGGTGCCTTTATATCCAACATTTACGCCTTCGCAAAATAGGTGCCCATTGAGTTGGACATGCGACATCGCAGGATCCGCAGTGGACGTCATAAGACCGACAAGGGGCCTATATCTCTAACTTTTATGCTATATCAGTGATGAGAGGGACGTTGAATGGTACATCGGAAGAGGAACGTCGAAATATTGCCGAGGGGTCTATATCTCCGACATTTATGCTATATCAGTGTCCAAAGGGACCCTGAAATACCGACGACTTGTTGGTATTTAAAAAAAAATAAAAAACAAGAGGATAAGAGGATAAGAGGATAAGAATAATCTTGGTGTCATGGACTTGGACTTGGTATGATCCACTTTGATGTATGGTTTATTTACGCTCTTCAATTCGTTGTTCATGTCATTCTAGATGATTCTTATTGTCATTCTTTTATAAAGGCTTAGTAATGAATTCATTCATCTAGGATTAAATCAATGTGATGAGGCTCTTCCCTTTGCTTTATTTCGTGTTTTATTTTAGCACTTGTTTTCCTTTCTTTTATCAATTAAGTTGCATATTTGGAATCACATTTCAGCCATAACACAATGCCTTTATAATTTGATTGATGAGTGGCAATCTTATCCCTCTAAGACTAGTTTTATCAACATATTTCTAGAAAACACTTAAGGTTTAGTTGCATCATATTAGTCTCTTTTTACCTTTTTACCTTACCTTAAAGATGAATTGATCAAATAGTTCCTTCATCTATTAGTTGGTGGAAGATGGTAAACAAGCCTTTTCTACCATATGACCTAATTCAAAGTAGTTGTTTGTGACATACTTGTTCTCTCATTTATCCAATGCCTTATGCCTCCATTACCCCATGACTGATAGGCATTGGTTTCCTTCCATCTATTTTTATTCCTTGTTTTTGTCCTTCATTTATATATTTTTTCCTTATCCCATTTGCATTTCTATCCCATTTCATATACTACAACAACCATACATTTTGTTAAGGCTTACTCTTCCTATGTAACCTAAGAACCCCACTCCATAGCCTTAGCAATCTTATTTTTATGGATTAGCCAATTTCATCAAAATTGGAGGGTGTTGACTTGAGCAACAAGGTGGATGGACTTGTATCTAAAAGTATCACCAAGCACTAGTACTGAATCCTGTATCCCTAATGGATCGAGGGAGAGGAAAAGGCCGACGTCGGAGGCAAAGGGTTCTATTGATGATGACGACCCCAATATAGGGCATGATTTTGATGATATGTAGTTATTTGTTGTAGCATGATCATTTTAGGACTCTAGAGGCCAATTAGAGCCTCAATGTTTATGTATTTTGTTGCAGACATGTATTGCACTTGGTGCTATTTTGTTATATTCACCCTTGCATGGTATATACATGAGAAAACTTTGCATATTTTGGGTCTAATCATTGGGATTTACATTGATGTATTTGAATAAAAGAAATTCATCAAAATTTGAAAATTTTATTTGTTTTGGTCCACTAATTTTGTTTTTGGTTTTATTCTTGGCTCCCGTTTTTTGGGATGGACTAGTTTAGTTCTGGTTTTTTGGTCGACATGTTGAATGCCAATTCCATTTCTAACAACATATATTTCTACCAATAATTATAAATAATTAAAAAAAATAAAGTAATAAATGTCAAAATCATAAATTAGCCAACGCTTTCCCTTCTGCTTCCATGTGCTCTGACACCAGTGCATCATAAACATAAAATCCAAGAGAAACACTTAGAAAATCTATTGCAAATGTGATTTTTCAGCTCCAATTAATTCCCAACACCAAAGGGATGCCTCAAACCAACTAACAATGAATAGAAAATGGTGAAAACGATTTTATTTATGGTTTGCATAGGTTTCAATATAAAGAAGAGGGTAGGTGGACCAGCTAGGAAAGGGTGGGAGTGATTAGGGTTTTTTCTTTTTTTCATTGAACAAAAAAAACTTTGGGGATGTGTAGAGATTCCTCATTCCATGAGGTACGCCCATGTGTCCAAGACATGAGGAACAGGAACAAGGACTTACTCCCCTACATCCCCAACATACCCTACCAAATCAAGTATGGCCTATCTATACCCAAGATGTATCCCATGTCTCCAATACATCGTCCCTGTCTAAGACATGTCAATAAGGTGTGAGTACAAGTCTCATGTAACGCCGTTACATATACTACTTGTATTCTAAAGAAATATTCAATATTTGACTCTACCAATGTTGAAAATGGTGTAGGTTTCATTTTCATCCTTGGCCGACCTTATATTGTAATCATTACTATATTTATAGGTTTAGCTAAGCCCAACCTTGTACACGTAGACTCAAACCTTATTGGGGAAAGTTCCCTACCTCTTGAGTTGGATATTTATAGCCCACTCTCATTTGTAATTTAACCCAAGTGATTCCTATTCATCTTTTATCAAAGTGATTCTTTGCACTATATCTTGTGAATCTCAACAACCAAACACGATTCTAGAACATCTAACAATAAAGAGAGGATAAGCACACATGAAGAACAATGTATGCATGACTGTTTTCCTTTTCAATTGAACAAGTGTTTGAAGCAAAGGTTTTTTGACATTACATTTTAGTCCACCCTGTGGATTTCCCCTTCATCATGGCTCATTGCTAGTCATGATTCTCAAAACATTGGAGTGATTCACTATTGTAAAATTTTAAAATAAGAAAGTACACCTAATATATTAATTTGCAGAGAGGAAGAAAATAGTTGCATTCAAGATTTTGTAGGTAATAAACCATTTTCTAGATGAAAAACAATCTATCCAATCTCTTTGAAAGAAAAAATAAATGAAAAGGCTGAATTACTCTAAAATTACAGTTAAAATGCTCTATTCTTTAATCAATATTTCTGAATAGTCTATGAAATTGGATATCCATAAGAAAATCTTACCTCCTCAACTAAATATTTGATGTTGGATGCATTGTTCTTCTTTAGTTGTTTCTTTCTCTCTGCTCTTAGTTCATCTGCAATGATATAAGTTTAATTTCACAAATTATTTAAAGCTCTATGTTTCTTGACCTAAAAGAGTGCATATTCAAAACATTCTAGGGTTCAAAATGAAACATAAGTAATTTCCCTTCAACATATAAACACAGAAACCTTTCAATTAATCACATAGGTGGAAACAATGGAAGATAATTAGTTGGGGAAAAGAGAGAGAATTTTGCAAATTTTCTTGTAGTCTTTGATAACCATCGTCTCCTTATAATAACCATCATCTATGTTCCATTGATTCTATCCATTTTCTAGCTCCAAAAATCACTTAATATTTATGTACAACAATCATTTCCTTCTTTCCAAATGAAACTTGTGGGGATATTCCCTCATGGGACATCAAATAAAAACATAATACTTCAAAACATGGACATCATTGCACTAATTCTCTTGAGTTACTCATGTTCCTTTGCAAAACTACTTAGGTCCCATATTATACTTTTCTATTGACTTAACCATCAAATTTAGCTTCCACACACTAAATAAGTCCCCATTTAGCTTAGTCATTTTTTAATATCAACTTGGGGTTGTATCACTGAAATTTATAATATAAATGACTATGAAATTAAAGGGAATATAAAGTCTTAAAAATTACCACCTTATTATACCTGATTGATATTTATGGCATGCAACATGAAAGTATTGTTGTTAACTAGCATAGATCCATATTAATCCCATATCTATTAAGAAAATACAGGGAGCAACAAAAATAGGCGGAAACATCTCAAAGCTTAAAGAAACCATGATTTAAGATGGATCTATGACAATTTATTTTTTAATTCCATTTTATTTTATGAGCCTTGCACACATACATTGTACATACAATTCTTACCATTCACTTACCACTATTAATTTATTTATGAAAATATGATGTGATTAGTTACAATGGTTCGTAACTTCGTAGACAATGATTATCACATAGACACTGTTTTCAATGAGAATGACATTCTAAGCATTTTAAAGTTTTAATCATGTCACCACCTATCTGACATCATTGCCTTGATAAAACAATGATGAGGAGAATAGTAATGATAAATAATTTTCTACAATTGAAAAAGTTAAATTGAGAATGCATTTGATAAGATATGATAATATAAATTTATTAACGTCTAATGAATGACCAAAATAGGTCAATGGGAATTAAACAAAAGTACATTCAACAAAAGCATTTGCAAGAGTACCCAAACAAAAGTACATTCAAATTGAAAAACAATTGCATAGAGTCAAATAAATTAGAAATGATGGTCACATGTCTTGCTTTAGGAAAAACAATCATATAGTTGGCCAAATCATCAACCTCATCTCCGTCAGCACCTCCAGAGCCTACCTGTGTGGCTTCCTGGGGGTGCGTGTCCTGGCTCCCACCTAATGGTGTGGAAGTTGGAGATATGAATAGCCACGTCCTAGAAGGTATACGAGGTCCTGCGTCGGTACCCTGTGGCGTCTATGCAACGCCACTACTACCGACACCATGCATGTCAGGGTTAACAAGATCCAAAAATCTATATATAACAAAGAAAACCATTTTTCGTTTAGATAATGTAAAAGTTAAAAATCAAGATTTCACAATTGATCTTATGACATAAAATAAAACCACTTGAAATTATGGTTATTACCTTATATGTGTTAAGCCTTGTCATAACTTCTCTAATCCTTTCTTCGACTTCAAGAGTTTGATCTATAATGTCTAACAAGTGAGTCGGTTCCCTGTTCTCTTGATTGGTTTATTTATTTATTAATACCATAGGGTTGGGGGATGCATACAAATCCCTTTCACCGAGTGAATCATCATCAACATCATGGCCTGCCGACTACATATTTCAACAAAATAAATGTTATTTCAGTTATGTAAACAAATAAAATAACTGATCTCCACAGAAATAAAATGCACATTAAATGCAATTCGAAAATTGTTGTTCGTTTGCCTATTTTGAGGCTATTGATTTACCACGATCAGTCTTCCAAATTACAGTAAAATTAAAACCGTGATCATGATCATGAGAAATAACTTCAAATGTATGAGAAATAAAGTTAGTTCATGAATGCACATGGGACAAAAACATGGCATGCTAAAAACATAAAAGTAAAGAGTGACCAAAGAACATAAAGAAAATCATAAAATATAAGAGTCATTGCTTATAGGTTGGGTAAAATAGTATACATATTGCCCCCATAGTAGCAACATCTGTATCTATTCAATTCAAATTGTAATCAATCAATAACTCTTCCCCTGCAACTATTGATTTTATTGCACATACAAATACACAGTTTCCTTCACGCCCCTCAAATACACAATTGGGTTTCTTATTTGTGGTCACGGGTCATGTGCTATTTATAAACCCTGCAATATTCCCTGTTGCTTTTGGCCTTCTGTCAATATAGATAGGTGCTCCTTTATTTTGACCATTGTCTTTTAGCTGTATATAATTTGCAGCCAAGCCATATCTTCACATACTTTTTGTATATTGGACTAGTTGTATCCAATCTTTGTAGATATAACAGGGTCCGACATACTCCCTCAATTCAGTTAATCCGTCGTAACAGACCTTTATGCCATTCATGGAGAATATCCCCAAACCATGTAATGACGATGGAGAAATTCGGTATATCCTTTCGTTTACACAAAAATCAGTTTTTATTTCAAGAAGATCCTTGGGTAGCCATCGTTTCACTATATTTTTGTACCTCAAGGGCACCTCGATGTCATCTATGCTCTCATGATCATAAGAACATGATCCTCCTTTCGTAATAAAAAAATCCACACGTCTATGGAATTTTGTTCTGATCTTCTCACCTCTAGTTGATCTCCGCCTATTATACCTACTAGATGTCTCACTTTCCTCTATTCTACTTGAACTTCCCTCACTCAATGAACATAGATCTGACAAATACATGTTTTCTTGTATGCCCTATAACACCATTAAATGAGAGAAACAATCAACCAGTGTCCTATACAAAATATATAATTAAATTGCATAGATAAAACACTTATTTTTAAACAAAACCATTCCAATGAATTGTTTTCATATGAACAATATCTCACTACCCAACCATAAGCATCCAATGTATATGCAAGAAGGCATAGTGGTCTGCGTTCCCCTTTGTCGAAGTTCCATTTAGGAAATTCAAAAAATTCAATAGATCTTTGTTTGGAAAAACCCATGAAGATGAACGTGAGGTATTTGCAAGGTTTTGACAGTGTGGAGGGCACACCACATATTTAAGAAAAAAACATTTTCTTATCCTTCACCGAAGCCTGCACATCTCTTTGAAAGATGTTCTTTTGGAACAATGTGAAGGGACAGTTTTGATTACTGGTTATAAATTATTGTATCGATAAAACAAAGCCTTAGTTTAAACGTTCTAAGTTTTGGTTCTTTTCAGAGTTTTTTGGACATGTTATTTTGGTCGGAAATGATTGGATATTGGTTAAATCTATATAATTTGAGATAAGGATGCTGTTGCTAAGTGGCCAAATTATACAAAAGAGGGCTCATTGGAAAATATTAAGGCATGGAATATAATGAAAGGTTATCATGAGGTGAAGATGTCAATATGTCATGCATTAATGGTAGGGATGACATGCATTGTCACATTCAAAACTCACCCATGTAGTGAGCAAATTTGGTGGTAATGAGCACTCTTGAGTAGAATCGAGCTTGCCTTGATTGTTATGTGGGACTTCATATTTTAAAGTGCAATTTTGGGAGTTGACTATCGAAATTGTTACCAGGGAAAAAATATGATTCCTTGGATTCAATAGATCCGGTATAGCATGGTGTTGGGAAGTCCTATTTCTTTGAATCATTAGTTTCCAGTTGTTAGGGTCCTAACCCGCACATAGGTAGAACAATATATTCGGATGTAATAAAGGTCAATATAAATAAGGCCTTGCAATAAAATAGAACAAGTC